>WAAB01022648.1:0-22846 GCA_013389865.1 Piaya cayana
CTCCGCGTTTAAATCTCCCATGGAAGCCTCCGGGACCGCCCCCTGATTAGATTATCTTTTTTTGCCAGGAAGCTGCTATTCAACACTTCGTAAGCCAAAAATTCCACAAATACTTTGGCAGCAACTGCCAGCACCAGTGTGAAATCTTTGACTGGTGAACAATAAATGAGATATGAAGAACATTTCTCCTTTTTGCTGTATGGACACCAAAATTTTTCACTGACAACATCTTATTGATGGTGTACTTCTATACAATAAACAGATACACACAGAAAACAGCTAAGTTTTGGTTTTAAACAAAGAGAAGTTTATACAGCTGAGACTGAGAAAGAACAACAGGGAAAGATGAGTTGGCATTTGCTGGACTAGAAGAAATGAAGCCAGTAACTTTTTATATTGATTATTGGCTCTGCCACAGGTGATGATCTCACAGTGAACTTTATGTGGATATAAAGGCCTGAGCAGCAGAGTTCACTGCAGCATTAAAGCCTTAGATTGAAAGATCCTTCTATATGATTATAGCTTCTTCCATAATGAAGTTCCAGACTGCCCAAGCCTGGCCTCTGTTAGGCTTGATCTCACTGTTACCCTTGCAATTCAGACTCACTGAAGAGCTATACGGAGCTCCAGAAACACATATTTAAAAGGACTTAAATTATAAATGCAAATCTAACAGGTAAATGATTGGAATATTTTGTTTACTTCATGGTCAGCTGCAGTGAGATGGAAGAACGGGCTAACCCATATACTCACTGAGATTAATGCTTAAAAGAAAGTGTTCCTCTGTATTTAGAGTACAGAGTGATCTATTAGTTGTCATTTCTGAAACAATTCTTTTGTGAATAGTAGACTTAAGGGTGGATTTTAGGTCACTGTGACCTAAGCAAGTTTGTACTGTTTAATTTGCGGAAGCGATATGGAAAATGCCATCAAACAAACTCTCTAAGGCTCATTTTGGAGTTTTAGAAAGCAAGCATCCTCTAATCAGGCCTGGACATCGGAGAGAGTGATCTCCATCAATCACATGCAACGAAGCAAGAACTGGTTACAGAATGTATTTCCCACCTATATGTAAACATTTCCCCAGAAATCTTACACATATTCTATTACTTTCCAAGGACTAATTTTAATGTTATTAAATGTTATTAATGTTATTATTTGAACTTCACAACATTCAAATCTCTTGCTAATTTGAAGCTGGCTTCGGCTCTCTGATCTGGCCTTAGAGATAAATACTTCAAACAGAAATAATTATAGAAGAGAAATCTGTTCAGCACAGATCACACTTTACACAAGAGTTATCATCTCCAAAGAATGAACAGTGTCTAGGAAAACACTGTTTTTAAAAAAATCATACTATCAGAGGAACATTCTATCTAGCTTTCAAAAAATCTAACTCTACTTTAGCTCAAATCAAAATACTCCACTTTTTGTAATTTTAACTACTTATTGTGTCAGCAGCACCTATAGACTGTAGCACTGCTGCACATGAAAACAAGTGCAAGAATTGACATACAACTGTCCTATTTAAGTATGCACAGATTGCACAATGATGCTTTTATTTCTACAAGCAGATCAAAGCACTTTGTACTTTGTAAACTGAAGGAAACTTTAACCATCCCTGAAGATAACATTCTCATCCAAAACTTAGAAACATGGAAAGCTAAGCTCACAACGAGACCAATCAGATGCCAGATACAATGACTTTCAATAAAGAGATCCTTCTTTCACCTATCTTTTTGCTCTCTGATTCAACAAGATGTTAAGTACATATTTAACTAATCAGCTTCAGATGAGCTATTTGATGTGGTTATAGTGCCCTGCAGGAACAGGTGCTGCACTTCTCACTGTATTTCAAAGTAAGAATCACAACCTCTTTTTTAATTTTTCTAGACCTCATGAGGATCTATTCCTATAGGTCTTTGGTCCCGTAAAAAAGTAATTTGTAATAATAAACTGATGACCACTTCCAGTCAGTGTAGGCATTTGAACTGTGTGTGGTCCTAGACAGCTCCTGCTTAATATTTCTCTTATTTCTTTTATGTAGTAAGTTTCTTCCTCTTTCCACATGGTCCCTTATATTCTTAAATTTGACTATACACAGGTTTTGAATAAAATAGAGGAAAGATTCAGGACACGAATATACTGCACTGAAACTAACCTGCTGAGATACTCTTAAAACTGTAGCCTGCTTTGATGAAGTTACCATTTTCCTTTACCTTTTTATGCCTGCATTTTTCTAAGTTTATTGCTATAAATGTAGATAAACCAAACCATATAAAAAATTAAATATACCTCCTATTGCTTCTCACAGAGCACATAACCCCCCTTAGAAGTCCTTCAAGGGTTTGAAAAGAAATGAAAAAGATAAAGTGGCTTCTAAGCAGAGGTTAAGGCTTCTTATTAGATAAACAAATATATTCAGTAAATCTCATCTTCTTGCAGCAGAGATTAAACAATTTTTGCAGAACCCCAGGCATCATTACCTGAAGTCAACATAACCAGGGGTAGTATATTTGGGAAAATAAGTGAAATATGATCTGAATGCTTTGGGAAAAATATACTCCAAGAATGTACTAATTACTTGGCTTCTCTCTAACCTCTGGTGCTGGTCTAGTGAAAACTGCTATCTGCTGCTACAGTTTTCTGTAGCTTTCCCCAAGGCTTTGTCTCTGCTGTCCTCTGGTGCTCAAGAATTTTGCAGTAGAGTGAAAACGAATGCTGGCAGCTTTAACAAATAAGCAATGCTGTTTTTTAGTGAAAGGAATTATTTTACAGAGTTTAAATCCTTCACAATTTAATAAATTTACTAAATTTGAGATGTCAGTTCTCACAGGAATCAGTGAGTTATGGATGTTGTTAGAATAATGTTCTTTCAGTACCTGGATTTATGTTTTAGCTCAAGGATGCTGATTTCCTTTCTATTTTGCCCATGCTTTCTTATTGGTAATGATGCTGCAATTTTATCTCATTATAATTATTTTTTAATTAATTGGATTGTATAATACTAACCTCTCCTATCCCCCTATGCTACAGACTGGGAACTAGATTTGACCTGATGTCCCCAACTGTTAATTACATCACAGTATTAACAAATTGAAAAGCCTCCCTATTAGAAACATACAGAAACAGCCTGAGTGACTGTGTTAACAGAACAGTTGCAATACTGAATGTGATGAAATGTATTTTCACTTAGAGGGGGAAGCAATAGGGTTGGAATAACTCAACACACTGCTCTGTGTGGGCAGCTTCTCTTTCTCCAATACACAATTTTGTCCGTGATTCACCACGAGTCATGCAAGGTAAGCCTGATAGCAGCTCAACTATATAGCAAAGAACAGTACAACCACATTTAGCCTGAGGGGATTGATGTGAGCATAGTTTTACACGGAGATTTTTCTAATCAGGATTCTGTTGTTCTGTTTTGTTTGAGGTTTTTTTTTTTGTGTGTGGTTTTTTTTTTTAATTTTGCCAGATTTTTTTTAAATTGTAACTTAGGACTATTCATTGATAGTGAACTAGGACAGTTATGGGTTGTGCACGCTTGCATTAATATATGTTAATGATCCAATAATATATTTAGCTGTTTTACAATTAAATAACAGAAATTTTAGTCCTGTTAGAATGATTACAGGCTCTTTAAATTTTATCCTTACTGAAATTTACGTGTGACATATAAACTTATCCCACATTCACACAGAACTGTTGTGGAAATGGTACATAGCTGGATGGATAAACTCTCTCTCTGTACCTGAGATGCTATGACTCTTTACTGGGGTAGTCTAATATCCAAGCAATGAGGCATCAAACAATGATAAGGATGCTTCTAGAATCAGTGTTATTTTGGGAGGATAGGCTGCTGGAGTTTCTGACTGACCTAAAAATGAGCAACTGATTAAGGCTCTGGTCAGGACATTGCACCAGTTAAAAAATGCCCTTGGCCTTTAGACTTTAGCACCCCTCTGTTACTCTATGTCTACTATTCAGGATTAATAACTCTGTGCACAAACTATGGCAAATAACTTAAGGCAGAGAAAGCAGTGATGGGAGCAGTATTCAAGCATGTTTTTATGAGTAGATGATATAAGGAAAGTCTGTTTCCTAGTATCTAGGTGTTAAGAAATGTGCACCCAGCACTTTCATATATCTGATATAGAGTTAAAAGCAGGTGTCAATAACAAGAAATGGGGAGTGAACGCTATATCTTTATTGTATATCCAAATATTCAGCTACCCACAGATCATCTGAGAGAAGCATATAACAAATATATTTTCAATGGGTATAAATTGGAGAGGGGCAGATTTAGACTAAACATTAGGAAGAATTTCTTCACCATGAGAATGGTGAGGTAAAGGAACAGGTTGCCCAGGGAAGCTGTGGATGCCCCATCCCTGGAGGTGTTCAAGTCCAGGTTGGATAGCAGGAACTGTCCCCGCCGATTGCAGTGGGGCTGGGTTCCTTCCCACCCAAACTATTTTATGATTCTGTGATTCTATGATAACTTGCATGCAGATACACCCATTTGGAGACATATTCCACTGTTGCAGTAGTCTGTGTGATCACATTATTTTGTGCAAAGGAGGTGTAAAATAACGGAAAAATCACCATGGCCCTGTATCTCATCCATTCTGCGCAGAGGAAGAAACGGACTCTTATAATTAGTTACCTGGGCTTAGCAGTCCAGGACACACAAAACTTCCTAAGAAATCAGTGAACAGACCTTGACAAGATGTAATCTCTTTGTATTAAAAGCACTTTTATAAAAAGGCTTATTTGGCCTAATATTGTAAGAATACAGAGACTTGAGAAGCATTCCTTGGGAAAGATTAGAAATGGAGTTAGGCAGATCGTTTGGATGGTTCTTTATTTACCAGAAATGACTTCTGAAGAAGATGAAAGAAGAAAATGATTTTTAACTAAGCTTTAAGCTGAACAAAGCTCAGAAACACAAACTATGTAAAATAAAAAAAATATTTTAAACAATCATGTGTCTATTAAGCAAATTAATAAAACTGTAGTAATCATACACACAAACTATTTGTTTGTCCTGAAAGGAAAAATGTGGAAAAAACCCATGACTGATCTACTGACCTACAGTTCAGCAACTAAGTAAACATTTGTGATATCACATCACAATTGATTACTAATCTTCATGAACTATTAATAAGGTATCCCTAATGTTAGAGTGGCTAAAGGGAAATTTCACAAAGTCACTTCTGAAACAGTCTTGCAGGTATCCTCTCATCAGTGGAGAAGAGACCTCACCTAATTTATTCCAGACCATGTGACTAAGGCTGGAAAACACAAAGCTTCAATCTAAAATATTTTCTTACATTTAAAACATGTCAGATGGGAAGGAACACAGTTGTTCACAAGGTTCCTTAAAGTGACTAAATATAACTGGCTATGTCATCCAAGGACAGAAAGATAAGCAAAGGTCTCTCTACTAATAAAGCATCTCTTCTCACTACTGAAGGGCACTTGAATGAAGAAGCTGCCCCTAAAGCACAGCAGATTGTATGCAGAAGTATTAAGTCATCAGTGGTATACCAAAAAGACTGTTTCTAAATGTGCAGGACTTCACAAAAACTGTTCTTGTTCAATAAGAAAGTCTGTAAGTGTCTGAAACTTCACTAGAACAATGCATCAAATTTGAAGGAGTTAAAGGCAGAGTCAATGACAGGAAAGAGCAATAAACCAGTTAGCATGTCAAAGAGAGAAGAAAGGAAACATGTAAGACTGATCTGGAAAAGTAGATCCAATTCACACACCTTGCAGCAGGAATCAAGTGGTAAAAAAGAAACACAGTATTGTAGACAAGAAACCAGGAGCTGGGATAACTGCAGAGAGATGGAAATGACTTCCTCCCCAAATTTCTCCCCATTGCCAAGAAAAAGGCAGCTTGCAAAGTGCTTATTTGATTTGAATAGGCACTTCTTAAGTGGATCAGAAGCCAGGGATAGTAAATTGAAATCAATAGTTTATGAGCAGAGAATAGACCATGGCTGCTATTCTGGCTTCTGATCCTTCCCAACGGCCAGGTTCTTGCCTGCAAACGAGTCCTGTAGGTGGATCTTGTGGGCTGCTCCTTCGGCTTGCCTGCATATTGAGTCCTGTAGGCAGGTCCTTCTGCCTGCCCGCAGACGGGATCCTGCGGGCAGCTTCTGCTGTTTGCCTGTGGGAAACAGTCTGGGTTTTTTTTTTTTTAATTGAATTTTAAGATTAACCAGGAAAATCCCTTTTACTTCTATGACTCTATCCTCACTTTGACCAACTGTGGTTGAATTTTAAGCATTTCAAAGACACCACAATCAAACTCAAACCAAAGCAAAGCAAATGAAGCTAAGGCAGATCTGATAGCTCACATGATAACTACCTAAATTAAAAGTGTCAAACAAGTCTGAGAACAAGAGACTGGAAGTAGGTGACTTGTATAGTTCTCCAGACTTTTAGCTATTTGATTCTATTTGTGATGCAAATTATTCCTCTAAGGCTATATACTAATACAGAAATCATTTCTTACACAATTCTGCTGAGATGCAGAAGCTCTGCGTAAGGTCTGAACTGTCTAGCTGTTTTTTAATGTCTTCAGTGGATGAAAAACTGCACATGTGTATGTGTGACAGGCAATGACCACAAATTCATAAAGAATTTTGAAAAACATTCTTGTAATTTTCCTTGCCTGTTTGCACACTTACTTGCTCTCCAATGAAATTAACCAAAGTTGAGAAAAATTTTGAATGCAACTTGGGCATTTTCACTTAGGAAGTCTTAGCAAACTTCTTTTTTTTCTGAGACAGGCCTACTCATCTATCATAGCTGAGTGCTTTCAATTCTGAAATCTCATTAATTTATTTTAGACAATAAGGCATCAAATAGAATCAAAATACAAGGATATTGCATCACAACAGAATGCTTCAGCTTCACTCTGCACTGCTGCAATATCAAGACACAATGATGCCAACTTGCCTGGTTGAAGTCCCACCAAGGAGAGGGGAATGTTAACATTGCTAACCTATCATCTCCTGAATTTAGCTGTCAGACAGCCTGTAATGCCCACAGAGGTGGGAATAACAAATTGATAGCACTCAGGCTGGTGATTTCCTGTCAGCACTTACGGTGAGTTCCATGTCCTCCTCTTCTTTTTCTTTCACTGGCTTCTCTGGTTCCTCTGGCTCCTTTTCTTGAAGATGGATCTCATTGGCCTGGGTCATGTAAGGCATATCATCTTTGTTCTTGAATTCCAAGCTGAGGATTGAAGGAGGAAGTAGAATTCCTAGAATTACCTAAAGCAATAATAATGATAACAATAATCATCATGGTAAACAGATTATAATCATGATGGTTCATTAGTATCAAATGGAACAACTCTCCCAGTACATTTAAGAAAAGAAAGACATATGTCCATGTGAGTTTCTACGACAATAGATCATTTGCAACTTCGAGTGATGTCTTCAGAGCTCCAAGTATGCAAGTTCTGTTAGCATTGCTGTGAGTGCTATGGCTAATTGCCTCTCCTGAATATTTTATCTGCTCACTAGTCAGATGTGTATTGTTACATATCAGAACATATCTACAAAATATTACATATGGTTACTGGCAGGTACCCACTACGGTGGTATTCAGATCTGCCAATATCTACATTTTACATAACAGACAGTATCAGTGTAAATGACACCCAAGAAGTATTAATTTCTGTAGAGAGGGTTAACTGCTCTTATTTTTCGATACTTAAAGCACACAGGTAGTCAAGGAGTAAGCATATGTGGATCTGAGGAGACAGTCAAATCTAGCAATAGCAAATGCTGATGTGCCTAGCTCTGTGATCCCATTAGATATTACCTCAGTAACCTGGCAGCCATGTAATAACAGAATCACAGAATCACTAGGCTGGAAAAGATCCCCAGGATCATCATGTCCAACCACTTCTGTCAACCACTAAAACATGCCTCTTGGCACCTCATCCAACTGTCTTTTAAATACCTCCAGGGACGGTGAATCAGCCATCTCACAGGGTAGCCTGTTCCAGTGCCCAATGATGCTCTCCGTGAAAATTTTTTTTCTGATGTCCAGCCTGAACCTCTCCTTGCAGAGCTTGAGGACATTCCCCCTCGTCCTGTCACCTATGACTGGGGAGAAGAGGCCAGCATCCTCCTCTCTACAACCTCCTTTCAGATAGTTGTAGAGAGCAATGTCTCCCCTCAGTCTCCTCTTCTCCAGGCTNACTACTGGCTTATGTTCAGTCGGCTGTCAACCAACACCCCCAAGTCCTTCTCCTTTGGGCAGCTTTCCAGCCAGACTTCTAGTCTGTAGCACTGTGTAGGGTTGTTGTGCCCCAAGTGCAGGGACTGGCATTTGGCCTTGTAAAACCTCATGCCATTGGTATCAGCACAGTGGTCCAGCCTATTCACACCGCTTGACTCATATTAATGCTAGCTCTTTTTTTTCTGCCTTTCCTCTCTTACGATGTGGGGGTGCAGAAACCATTAAAATTATCTTGTGTGGATGTATGCAATGAATGATGCTTGGGGTTAAATCAGTAGTATAATTGAAGAAATAGTATAATAATATAGAAAGAAATGGTTTGTCTGAAATCACAAGCACAACAGCCTTTCCTGGGTTTTCTATGGTCTCATGGAAAGTGATTTTGTTTGGATTTTCTCCCTAAACGATACTGAAACTTTTGGCAGTTCAGGGAGAGTGACTGCTTTGCTCATCTTCTCAGCAGACAGCATGTATGCTGTTGAAACCATTCAAAGTAATGCAGTTAGGAGCAGCCAGTCCGTATGAATGCTGTGCTGGGCCTTGGGTAAGCTGATCACCAGGCTGCCTGCCCTGGTCCTGCACTTGGCTTGTTGCTGAAGGGTGTGTTCAGGAAGAGGAGGTGACAGGCAGACTTGGCTTCACAGGCTGTTTTCAAAAATAGGTAGAATTAACAATTGCCTCTCCCCTTCCCACTGGTGCTATTCATCTCCAGCAAAGACTTTAAAGAATCACATTCAGCCTTGTCATTTGCTAGTTATGATGGGAGAAAACTGTTCATGGGAAATAATCCATGAATCATGCTTTCAAATATATTTCTTTGACATGCTGCCTCTTGATCATGTAGCCTGTAGCCTGCTTTAGCTTTAAATGGATGGTGCTAATGAGCTTCAGTGAAATAAAATATAGACCAGAGACTGAGTAAAAGATCCTTACGAAGTCCTGATGTTATAAGAAGTTGAAAGGAAACAGATTCTGTTCCCTGCAGTTACTCATTGTGAAAGAAGTGTCTATTTTATGGCTTAAAAGATGTGTGCCTCAAAAAAGAAAGCATGCATTGGGAAATGAATTGCTGCATTGATCCTTATCTACCTATGCTGAATACCTGCAAAGTCAAGCAGTGAATAAGGCAGCAGTCCCTCTGAAGGTCAATGGATCTGTAAATTGAGTCAGAAAAATAACCAGTAAAGATGTTTCCAAACATGAGAATGCTTGCTGTCTGTAATCAGAACAATTTATGCATAGCTTCTGCAGGAGGAGGATGAGAATGCCATCAGACTCTTATTCATCACTGTGACTGGATTAGACCCCTTCACTGAAAATATTTCTTCATCAGCTGGGAGAAAGAGGCAATTTCTAGTTATGTGCTGACTGGTGAATACTGTTGTGAAGATGAAAGATGCCAACCCATGAACAGAAATTCACCTCCCAGAATTCACCTTGCTTTGTTAGCAGTTTTTGTGGAAATAGAGCTTAAACAGCTTTGAATATTGAATTATCCCCTAGATCTTCTTAGGTAGTCCTTTCTGATCAGTCATCATGAAGACTGACAGGAGACTGTAAGTAAATTTGTACTGCTTACTTTGGCCTGTTTTGAGGAATGTTGTTCGATCTACACCTTTCTCTAGCAGTTAATTCCCTTACACATCCTTTCCTTAATATATCTTTAAAAACCTTGGCTAACTACTCAAGTATCCAGGGTGGCATATTAGCCTCTGGCTCAGTCTGTATTCTGATAACTCCCACTGATGCTGGAAGAGGGCTTTGAGAAAGATGAAAAAAGCAGGTAACGTGCTTTGAACTTGGGTTTGTGATAAGCTCTCTGCTGCAAAACTGAACACAGGAAGAATATACTCTGAGTCAGTTATTGATTTGTTGTGAGCCCCATCACCATCTATTAGAACTCCTTTGACTGTTAGTTTTATTTTAAAACAGTGCTGACCTTTAGGCCAGAATTTTTGCGCATCCGGAGACGACCCATCCACATGTCCGTGAGCAGCATTTGGCTGCAAGTGTGAGCAATGAAGTCCCTGTGTTTGGCTGCTACTGCAAGCTGCAGGCAGGTAGCATTGCTCCAGTTCTTCAGCTCATAGGTCAGCAGTTTCATTGCCAGTTGCTCGTCCTGCTTGTATGACTGGTCCAGGAGCTCCACTGCCAACTGGCCAAAGTCCCTGCAACAGAGGGACATTAATTCATTCCCATTAGCCCAAGCAGCCTGCTGCAGACAACGCCTCTCTGCAAATGAAAGCCTCTGAAAGGGGGCATCACTTTGCATCATACAACTTGTGATGTTGACTGTACATATGGAAACCCAGATTTTTGAATGCGAGTAGCTAATGGTAAGCCTATAAATAAGTGCCCCTACTTGGCAGTGATGAGTACCCACACCCACCAGCTGTCTGCTCCCACCTGCCTGCCCACCTCCCTGACATTTTCTAGCTGAAATCCTCTGGTTATCTGCAGCTTAGAGGATTGCTTCTGGACCTGTTTTCTGGAGTTGGCTTTATTGCCAAGTGTCCTGGAAAAAGAAGTGTTTTTTTGTAAAGTACCCTTTGTAAAATTATTTGTCTCAGACTTTTAACATGAAGAAAGATTATTATGGAATCTAGTATCTTGGCTTGCTCACCTAAGCATGAACTCTTGGTTAATTAATTCTTCTGCCTGAATACTATGTTCATAAGGATTTCAACAATTGTTCTGCTTGGGATGAACGCAGTGTCTTGAAAAAGCAGAGAGCAAGCTTGCAACCTGACTCTTAAGACCTCAGGGAGAACATTTAGACAATACAGATATGTCACTGCCTTCTCTAAATTTTCAGAATTTATACTACTAGCAACTTGGCTTTTCTGGCAGACAGATTGTTGAAAAGCCATTTAGAGTTTCTATAAAGGGATTGCATTTTCCCTATGAGTCAGAAAAAAAAGCAAGGTACAGATAAACAAATTTCAGTCAGCTGCAGCAGGATCTATCCCCTCTTTATTTTATTTTTTTTTAACCTCAGAAAGTATACATGAAAGAAAATTCACCTGGAATTGTGGTTCAGCTCTTGGGATATGTCATCCACCATGTCATTTTCTGAGGCTTCGTGGGCCATGGCTTTGCAGAGTTTACAGGCCACCAGTGCTTTAGCCATAGCCTCTTCCCCATGCTGCCAAAAGAAGAGGGCCATCTTTTGACGTTTCATCAGCACTGCCCACACCATGAGCTCATGGAAAGGGAAGGGGAAATGATTGATCTCAGGGTCATCCAAATCAATATCAACTTCTTCTTCTCTTTTTTTTGTTGTTTTCCTCCCTCGACGCAAAGGGACATCATCCTATGATAATTGCAGAGAAAGTTTTTTCACTAGTGAAGGAACTAAATCAGTGCACACAGTGCACTGGAGTTAGTATCTGAGATGTCAAATACATTCCCTGTAACCAGCCCTTTCAGCTTTTTTGGACAAAGTAACACAGGAAAACAATGGAAAAAATTACTGTCATGCACTGCAATTAAGTCATCAGCAAGCTTATACCTAAACACAGGAAATAAAGAGCTTTGGACTGTCACTCTGAACTGTTCTTTCTCCCAAAGAACATAGAGCACAATTACACAATATCTATAACCATATATGCTGGATACGTGCTTCCAGAAAAGCCACTATTAAAATAGAGTTTAAAGTTCACTCCAAATACAACATAGATAGTAATGCATCTGCCTCATTCTGTTTCCAGAATGTACATATCTAGGGTATGTTATGGTCTGCTGAAGACTCCCTCCCTTCTTATTCTTGTCTTTGTCCCTTTATTTTCTCACAAGTGTAGGAAACTCCTTTCTTCACTCCCATTCTGCCTTTGTATCCCTTGTTTATTCTTCTTTTAATCCCGCTCCTCATATCTCCATTAGTTTCTTTCCCATTTTAGCCTACTGTTTTTATAATCAGATGACCTGACTTGTTCTGTGCTCCATCTGTGGACAGCAAAATGAAACTTGTTGTATAAAACAAACAAAAAACAAGAAAACACTACTATATTCTTGAAGCAATGGGGTAGCCAAAAGTGTCAACAAATAGAACAGAAATACAGCCTGCATAAAGATTTCTGCACCTTTCTCTGCTACTGCTGCATTTCTTTGAACATCTTTTAAAGTTCTGTAGTCACCTGACTGAAATTCTGCTTGGCCTGACAGACGGAAACATTTTGCTTAGTCTTTACGAAAAGAAAAAATTCTGCTCACAGAGGGAAGAGCCTTCCTCTTTCTTGCCTATCCACTAGAGTTTTATTAATAAAAGTTTATTAATCTGGCCCTTGTGTAAATAAGTTACATGGATGAAAATGGATTTTTTTGTGGCACATTTCTCATACAAAACTTGAAAACAACTATTGGTGCCCTTATTACAGTGAATTTAAACATTATCTAGAAAGAATGTATATTTCTCAAAGAAGGAAAAGAAATAAAGATTACCATGGGTCACCTACCTCCATCCCCAACAGTTTCAGGGCTTTTGGCTGTACAAAAACGTTAGAAAAATGTTATTTATCCTAGAAGGGTAATGAAAAATTACAACTATATGGGTATACATACATACTTACATACATGCATGTCTAACATTTGGGTATATAATATACAGTGTATAATAGATGATATATAACATAACATAATATAACATAACATAACATAACATAATGCAGCGTAATGTAATATTATATATATGCACACAAATCTAAAAATTACACATATATTTAATTCAACTATGAGTTTCACTCTGTTTCACTGAAACACACAACAGAAGACATACAACAGGTTTATGTACAAATTACAGCTGGTTTGGGGCTGGTCTAGTAGAAAAGAGGTAGAAATTACTGCTAAGGCATGAATGGATTTCGCTAGAGTACATCAATATTTTGGCCACTCCTCTGGAATGCTTTGACTACTGTAGAGGTATTTTGTATGTTGGTTTGGTATCTGTGAAATCATTACTCAAACAGTTTTCTTGAGGGAGTGATTAAGGGAAGCAAGTCTCTCCTAATAGCTACCATTACTACCTTTTCTCTCGAAGTGAAGAATGAAAGGGATAGGGAAACAAACAAACAAACCAACCCATTTCAGGTGTTTGGCTGTAAATATTTCAGAGGAGTTGCTCTTTATAGCTACTTAGGCTACACATACCATATTCAATGGTATGTGTTGCTAAAATCTGAACTGAGACAGGAAGTGAAGACGTGGGGTAAAAGTAGGCAAAGAAAGAACTACAAATCTTACTGGTAGCAGCTGGCCAGATTTTTCTTCATGCTGGTTTGAGTTGATGGCATTATGGATGACAATAAATATCTTTTATATTTTAGAAAGATAGTAAACTTACTTTGGATTCACAGTATTGTAATCTATCAAACATGAAAAGCATACTGAACTGTGTTTTTGCCATAAGCCCACTTACTATGCACGTACAGCCAACAGAGCCAATTCTGACTTATGGGCTTCTCTGCCCTGATACCTTCAGACCATAGTCAAGAAGAGTCATAAGACAGGAAATGTGTTTATGAAATCAGAAGTCTCTTTGTCTGTAACTCAGGTGCCCCATGGCATTATTTGGACAGAGCGAAAGACTTGTATTTCAGGAGACTTTTCTATGTCCTGATCTCACCAGGACAGCAGAACCAATAATTTTTAAATTAAATTAATAACAAATGTAGCTTGTATCAGTGGCTGGCTTGCAGTGTGTTGTGATGAGACAGTTGTTATGTAATGGAAATAATTCCGTAATGGAAATGAATCTGTAGACTGAATAGTGCGCACATGGGAATTCCCCCAGCCTGGAAGAATAGAAGAAGCTATGGTAATCCCTGCCAGTGGGTGTACTAGATGGCAAATAAGTTCTCCTTACCCTCTTTGGCCCAAACAAATTGTGATACAGTGTTCTGAACCGCTTTCGGGTGTAGTTGCAGCGATATGCTCCTCCCATCAAATACTCTATCACCAAACCAATATCAATCAGACTTATCCGATAATCAGGAGGTAAGTTTCCCTGCAGTGAAAATAAGAATAGTAGGAGAGGAAGAAACACCTATTACTGACATTGTTAAATGTATGTTATAATGATGTTAGAAAAAACCAAATTAAATAGTTAAAACCAGGAATGTATTATTATGCTGGTTAATTAATTCACCTTAAAATAGATCCAACCGAAACCTGGATATTCTTGCTTGGAAAGAAGACATAAGTTAAATAAGGAGATGAAGAACTTGTTGGAAGTAACAGAAGATAATGTCAGTACACACTACTCATATTCTTCAGCTGGGGAAACAGGGAACACAACTGCAGAACAAAAAGCATGAGGATCAGCAAACTTGCAAGGTCAGGCATAGTTGCTGGACTCTAGTCCTGCAAGATAGCACTTTTTCTGCACCATCTGTTCCCCACAAGTCTTGTCCTGGTATCTCACATCTCTGGACTGCCTTATCCACTCTGCCAAGGTCTGGTAAAGGGACATCATGTGATATCATGGAACTAACTCCTGAATGTGATCTTCCCATCCCACTGTGTTTCCTTCCCTGTTCCAGGAAAGGAAAGGTGGGGGAGTGGAGCTGTGTTATCTACACTTGAGGACTTAAACAGTGCATGACTTATTACTATTGCTATTTGCTACAGGCAAGGAGAGTCTGTTAGCATTTTTTCTTGGGGTTGCATACAAATAAACACATACCTTTACTTAAATTCCACACCTAGTATTAGGAAAGCATGAATATGTAAGCAAGTATATATGAAGTTGTAATAAACAAAGAAGCTGTGGCTAATCTTTGGGGTTTTGTTCAAGAAGAGAACTAGAGGCATACCAACTGTCCTAGATAGTCCTTCCTTAAATTCCCAACATATTTTACAGAAAGTGCCTTTAGGCACAGCAATCTTGTTTCCTAATTTCCAGCAGCACTAGGGAGATTGTCTCCCAGGAGGTGAACTGCGTTTGCAGGATTCTGGAAAAGATGTCTACATACTTGCTCTTCCATTTCTTTTCCTTTCTTGTCCTCTGTTAAACATCATATACACAATGTCTTCAGCATGCACCTTTTATTTTGAAGGGAAGAAGAATGGTATATATGTGTAGGTCTTTTTGCCCTCATTTTGTGAACTCATTTGCATCTTCTTTCTCTTCACTGTCAAGACTGGAAATGACAACACTAAATTTATGAGTTCTCCAGTACTTACGGCTTGCAATGCTGTGAAGAAAGATTGCAGTAAAAGATTGTTTCTCACTGTATATGAATCTGAGTCTACCTTTGAGTTAACTGGGCATTTCTATTCTCCACTAGCAGTAAGCCTGGTGTGATAGCAGTCTATAACAACTTCAGGGTGGGATGGTTTCATGGATGTCCTGGTGAAGTGTTCTTGGGGGTCTCTGGTAGTGGAAGAAAACACCACAGAGTGGGCAGATTTCCTTTCCTGTTCTCCCCATAGGAACTCCACAAGGAAAACTGTGATCCCTTTACAGGGAAAAAGGGCTAAATGGAAGGGAATGCACTCAAACAAAATTTTGCCTCCTTCTCTAAATCACCGCCTCTGAATTGTTTTGCAACAGTTTGTGGTTCAGCAAGTGGTTCCCTGACAGAAAATAAAGTGTAATTAAACAAATTGTGAATGGGTCACCCAGATTTAGAGATTTCATTGAGAACTCTGCAGATTACAAAACTCTCTGTCCTGCATGTCATTGTGCATGTGATGTGACTATTAATTAAAAGAGGAAAGAGGCAAATTTTCATCCTGTGAACCGCAAGCAGTAGCCTTGGAAAAAGAAAGAATTACTCTAGTAAAATTTTAACTTGTATAGTCACCACTGCAGGAGGACCAGGGAATTATAATCGTTAGCTTCAAACTTTTCCAGAACACTTTAATAAAACAATTAGATTTTCTACAATGGTATACAGAACAGATTACAGTTAGCCTGTAGCTTTTTCTATGTGGTACTCAAAAGAAGTTTAGCACAGAGCAGTTTTATGACTGCCATATCTTGCTGGAAATATGTGCATGTCTGAAGAGATCTGTTTGGTTTCTCTGCAGATGTCCCTAGCAGATTCAGAGCAGAGAAACACTAGTGAAGAGCAGATGGCTACTGGTTCTGCAGAAGAGATGAAATGGATGCCAAGATCCTCCTTCCCGCTCTGCTTTGGACAGGAAAAGCAATGCTTATTTCCCTTCCTGATTGCAATAGTACAAACAGCACACTGAACTTTGAGGAAGGAGAGAGGGAGATAATGTTGTGGTGTACAAGGCCTAGAAATGGGCTGGAATTCAAAGGGACAGAAAACCAAGCAAATTTAGTTGCAAAGTTGAATCGCCAACTATCACTCAGTAACTTTCCTTAGTACATCTTTTTGCACTCTTCCCATTCTTGGCTAATCTGATGGGTGGGGGGAATCACTAAGCAGGTTTGCAGGAATGCATATTAGCTTAGTTTATTTGAATTAATTTTTATTCTGAATTGTTTAAAGAAACAAAGTAAATCTAAAAATTAAATCCTATTGGCTTTTTTGTTTTGTTTATTTGTTGGTTTGTTTCTCCCAAATACTCTGAATTCTCCAGAATGTCTAAGGCAATGACAGTTTTTCTAGAACAAGGATGGAGACACTGGCAGAAGTAGAAGAGACTGTCTCATAGCTCCAAGACAGAGTTGTAGTTCTTCAACAGACTCCCACTGTCTTAATGTAAGACATGTGAAAAGGAATGTTTTGACATTATAAACTGGTAAAAAATATTTGAGCAATTAAGAAGGCACAACAAGCATCAAGGTGAAGCATGTATTAGAAAGTGTAAGTTTCCTGATTTTGTTATTCTGCTTTCTAAAGTTTCAAAACGTAAAGAATTTCCAATAGATTAACTTTAATAAAAATACATCTAAACCTCCCATATAATAATGAAACACTTTACTAAAAAAAACCCTCACAAAATCACAGCAGAAATACACATTTTATAGGCATTCACTTGCACATGAATGCCAGTGGGGGAACAGACCAGAATTCCTGTAAGAACAGCAAAATATTGGATGGGCTAATTCTAGTACAGCCAAGGTAGCCAGGAATGACAGAGGAGAAGGTTTGATTTTCAGGTATGATAGGCGCCCCTGTTAATTATCAACTAACATTATAATATTGGAACAAACTTTTCAATGCTATTGCGTTATTCTCCTGAGCAAAATGTCAACTTTAAACTGTAGCTAATAAGTTGTATTATTTTTTCACTCCCAGTGCATTTTTATATTCAGAAAGTACCACTCCTCAGATTTTGCATGTTAAGGAAAAAGAATACTTTCAAAATTCTCCATGTTGTTTGTTTATTCTGTGGAAATGTATAAGTACAGTGGCAGTTCAAAATAAATAACTTGTAAATCATGTATCACTCCAGAGTGTGATTAAGCAATATCAGTTATATAAAATTTTTGGATTAAAGAACAAGAGTAATTTGCTGATTTCTATTGATCTTCAGTACACAGCTGAGCCAGGGAAGGATTTTTTAAAAACAACCTGTAGAGGGCCACCTGCACTTACAGACAAAGTGTCCAGCATGGCTACAGTGTCCTGCTTAGTCTGGATACCTCGGTTTGTAAGGTCTAGAGAAGGTCAGCCCTTGTATGTCAAATTCTGAGAGGACTGAAAAGAAATATGAGCACAGCTGTCTGTAAAATGGTCATCAATAAGTACTTTGTCTTGTTAATACGCACTGTAGTGACTGTAAATTCTTTGTATGTGTCTCCAGGCCTTTACAACATGTTGCTCAGGCTAGCAGTCTTCAAAGATGTTTCCAAATATTCACATATATTTGGAAATCCAAGGAGAAAATAAATTGTCTTACATTTTTATGTCTTTGTGCATGTGTGTTTGTGTGCATTTGTGTGCACAGACAGGCTGAGAGAGTCAGGCTTGTTCAGTCTACAGAAGAGAAGACTCCAGAGAGACATAATAGCAGATTTTCACTACTTAAAGGGAGCCTAAGGAAAGATGGTGACTTTACCACAGGGAGGGATTGGATGAGGGGTAACATTTTTAAGATGATAGAGGGTAGATTATATTAGCTATTAGGAAGAATTTTTTCTTGTGAGAGTGGTGAGGCACTGGAGCAGATTGCCCAGAGAATTTGTAGATGCTCCCTCCCTGTAAGTGTACAAGACCAGGATGTATGAGGCTTTTATAAGCCTGATCTGGTGGGATATGTTCCTGCCCATGGCAGGGAATTTGAAACTGGATGATCTTTAATTTTCCTTCCAACCCAAACTAATCTATGATTCTATGATTCTATGATTCTATGTGTGTCTGTAAGCAGCCACAAACAGGATGTGGTGATGTGGCTTCTATGCCTCAAATTCTTTGCTTTATTAAGCAGGCGGAAGAGTAACCTTTCAAGTACCATGCCTGCCTGCCTCCCCCCTCACCTCCCCACTCCCACCCTGTGACTTATACAGCTATGTAATACAATAGTAGTAAATTAAATAACACTTCTATGATTTGTAAGCATCTACTAATCCTTTTTCTATTTGAGAATTCACAATGATATACATGTAAACAACTTTTTATAGCACACACCCTTTAAAATAGCATAGGTTTTAAAATTAGAATGTATGCATAAAGAGCACAGTTGTCTCAAAGTGATACACTGCTTGTTTTGTGTTTGTATTTTGTGATACCATAATTAAATCTGAGAGGTTAGGTCTATGACTTCAAAATATATCTAAACTCATAAAACTACCATCATGGATGTAGTCTGGTTTTCATGCATGATGGGTCACTTAAGTGTCAAACAGTGATGTCCATTAAGAAGTTGTTTCCAAGGAGGTGTTTTCATTTAAACCATTGTCAGACCAGCTGACTTGTTTACAACTTGGTTTACTGATAAGAGATCTGCTCAGATGGCAGGGCTGAGGTGAGCTGTCACTTTTCTCTGAGTGAACCATGATTATTCCTTATCACAGACAAAATACAGCCCCAAAGGCGCTGTTTTCTGGTGAAGGTGCTAGAGGGTTGCACCAGTTGTTTGGCTTTTAAACCCTAAACTATATACTAATAAAAGTACACATTGACTTCATGTAGTGGGAATTACTGGAGGATTTAGATAAAGTCAGAGGAAATAAAGATATAATTACTGAAAAATGACCATCACTTAATATTTAGCAATAACAATGGAACAAATTATGTCATGAAATATAGTGTAAGTTTATTTACTGCCAATATCTATCAATATATGAGGGGCATGGTTTAGTGATTGACAGGAATGGTTGAACTTGACGATCCTGTGGGTCTTTTCCAACCTAGTGATTCTGTGATATATACCTATGAAAACTGATTATCTTTGCCTATTTTTATGCCTTTTTTTCCCCAAGAGCTGCTTTGAAGAGACATTTTTTGTTAGGGACTCAGAAACTATACTGATATTATTCAGTCATTCAACATACAAATTGCTGTGCCTTCAAAGGAGAACTTGGAAGTCCGATGCTGGGAGAGAGAAGGAGCTTGAAAAGGAATATATTTTAAAGTAAGAAGGCAAGCAGTGCTTGTTTCACAGTCTTACAGGCACATAAGCAACTACATATTTAGTAAAAAAATGTTCTGGTAACATGGACTTCAAGAAAAGTTGCCAGTCTAGATACATTCTAGCTTTACTTTGCTCCATCCAATGGGATTAGTGTGCAAGAGCAGTTTCAATTTCTTCTGGCATTTCACACTTTCTGTTGGTTGCTTAATATACTATATATAATTGAACAAAGATGATGCCATGTC
Source organism: Piaya cayana (assembly GCA_013389865.1). Taxonomy (NCBI): domain Eukaryota; kingdom Metazoa; phylum Chordata; class Aves; order Cuculiformes; family Coccyzidae; genus Piaya; species Piaya cayana. Next base: position 20,001 of record WAAB01022648.1, read on the forward strand.
ACACACCAATCAATGAACACCACCTAAACTCCCTAAATGTAACTGCTGATCATTCTGTAGCATTAAGAGTCCACTAGTTGCCTTTAGTCCTGCTCAGTTGTCAGTGACAGAATAAACCAACAAAACCTGTTTGCTTACAAAAAAATCTTCACTTCTTTTTCAATCTTCTATCTAGTTCCATCTACAGAAATCTCCTTTCTCAAATATGCTACCCATAAAGTCTGACTTAGGTAATATGCAAGGTTATAATCTGCACATGCTTTAGGAGAATATTCAAGTTCATGAGGTCAGTTGGAGACGCAATCTCCTTACTTCATTCATACATTTAGAGGATAAGGATTTACACTGAATGCTGCTGCTGTAACAGTTTAAATCCTGAACATATCAATAAAGGTATTTGGTGTCTCCTTCCTGTCACTATACCTTTCTGTGTTTCTGTCCTTCCACATTATAATTCAAGATGCTTGAAATTAACTTGATAAGGGAGTAGAGGAAAGTTGCACTACTGCTTTTTAATATTTCTGCTGAGGGAGATGGCTACAATATACCACACAACACAGAACAAGCAGCTGTTTCAACAAATGAGTATCCAGCACAAGGATAAGGGCTATTTTACAGGCTAGGAAGTAAACTAACAACATGGAAATGAACTTTGAAAATAGTTGCAGGTATGGAAAAGTACAGATGACAACGTAAATCCACACAGTATGTAAAAACCTACAATCATGCTAGCAGAAGCACTATTACCCAAGCATCTAAAACCACAGAGAAAGCAAGCCAAATAACTTGCTAACTGTGCTTTCATATGAAAATGTTCATATTTGGTATATACAAACAGGACAGTCGGTAAACAGCAGGGGAAAAATAAGGTTCTGACTGAAAGCTCATGCAAAACAGAGATTGTGTCTAGCTACAAAAAGCAATCATAGCATTAACTCCAACCTACCGTCTATTGGACTCTTACCTTTTTTACATCCCTGACTAGATGATAGAGAGTGTTGGATGGCCCATGTCTCTGCAAAGGACAAATAAAGAAGAATAAAATAGTTTTGCATTATCCAAAGACCTGTAAGATGTAAATGCTGAAATGGCTTTCTTACCTTAGTAGTTAAAATATCAGGAAACAGAAAGCACTTCAATTGTACAATATTACCAATTGTAAAAAATAGTACAAGAGCATTATTTCACTTGACTTCTCTTTTGTACAAAGCCCTTCAGTAAGAAAACCACAAGAACTGCCATAGTGGATGAATATCAAGGTCTATATACCAGATTAGGCAAATCAGGAGCCCAGCACAATGTGCACAGCCTCTGAGAGAGAGTGGAAGATAAAAAAGATGTTTGATTGTTAGTCTTCCTGCACTCAGGATCTCAAGTTCCACCACCGGTGGCTTAGAAAGCCCCTGAGTCTGACATTGCATCTAGGCTGTCCCTTTCTCAAAGCCACTAACAGCATGCACATACTGTGGATTTGTCCAATCTTTCAACTCCATCCAACATACAAAATATTCTGCTGCAGACTCCCACGATTTCAATTATATAGAATCATAGAATAAAACCAGGTTGGAAGAGACCCATCGGATCACTGAGTCCAACCAGTCCTATCAAACACTAAACCATGCCCCCAGCACCCCATCCACCTGTGCCCCTAACACCTCCAGGGAAGGTGACACAACCACTCCCCAGGCAGCCTGTTCCAGTGTCCAATGATGTTGTTACGTGGAGAGGTACTTTTTTTCTTTTATGTTTTCAGCCATTGCTGATCTTTAAGAGACTTCTATGGGAGGTATTGTTGGCTGAAACTCATGATAGATGAGTCCACTGCATACGTGCAGAGTCAGTGTTTCCATATATGTACTGCTCTACACTTGGCAACACTTTCTTTCATGTAATCCCATCACTGAGAATGATGGGACTACATCAGTCACAGACTTAAGTGTGACTCTTCACGTGCTGCTTCAGATTTGCCTACTCTGAGTGATGCTAAATTACCTACAAATATTATCACATTGTCCACTCAGTAGTCAGCATTTTTCAGATCATCTTTAAACAGGCTGAAGAGCAGTGGTCCCTCGATACAGTCCTGGATGACTCTCGTCATAATGTCCCTTTGTGATGAGAACAAACCATGTATTCCCACTCTCTGTTTTCTATCCTTAACTAGTTTTTAAAACACAAATGCCCTTTATCTTCTATGCCATGACAGCTAAATTTCTTTAATAACCTTTTAGGTTTTCAAATATGGTCAAACTGGTTTTATAAAAACAAGTGAACCAAATGCAGCTTTCTTATTCTCCTGCATGTTGATTTCAGAACATTTTCTTATAGAAGCCAGTAAAAGCTTTTCTTGACCTAAAATGGAGCCTCTTGTCTATTAAGTCTATTCTTTAATGTATTTTTGCAACTGCCATGGCAGAGGCCAGGTTCATTGGTTTGCAGCTTCCCAGGTCACTCCCAGGGTTCACGTTGAAATCTGGTATTTTTTAACTGGCCCTGTAACTTTTTTTGGTGCTAAGGCTATTATGGATGTATTATCTCATATATCATTATTAGGAGTTGAAGCATTTCACATCCTGAGTCTTTTGAAACTCTTACACGAACAATTCATGGGAATTTCTATAGTTCACAACAAATTTGTTAAAAAAGGCCTTCTTTTATCTGTAGAACTGAAAACTTCCCTTAAACTTAATCCCTGTAAAAATTTGCTTTGGTACAAGGTCTTGCCAAACTAACCTAATCGCCTTCTAAAAGAACGTGACTCAGCTGCTGGACGAGGGAAAGGCTGTGGATGTGGTCTTCCTGGACTTCAGCAAAGCCTTTGACAGAGTTTCTCACAGCATTCTGCT
>WAAB01022648.1:23242-57481 GCA_013389865.1 Piaya cayana
GTAAGTCCAGAGAAGAGCAACAATGTTGCTGAAGGGGCTGGAGAACAGGTCTTATGAGGAACGGCTGAGAGAGCTGGTGTTGTTTAACTTTGAGAAGAGGAGGCTGAGGCGAGACCTCATTGCTCTCTATAAGTACCTGAGGAGAGGTTGTAGAGAGGAGGATGCTGGCCTCTTCTCCCAAGTGACAGGGGACAGGACTAGAGGGAATGGCTTAAGCTCCACTAGGGGAGATTTAGTTTGGACATTAGGAAAAAAATTTTCACAGGAAAGGTCACTGGGCATTGGAACAGGCTGCCCAGGGAGGTGGTTAATTCACCTTCCCTGGAGGTGTTTAAGGCAAGGGTGGACGAGGTGCTGAGGGGCATGGTTTAGTGTCTGACAGGAATGGTTGGACTTGATGATCCAGCGGGTCTCTTCCAACCTGGTTATTCCATGATTCTAAGATATTACAATGCTTATCTCTGTACTAAGAAAACTCACAGGCTTTCTGTTCTTAATACATAGACAATAGTTGATAGGCAAAGATTAAGACAACCAAAGATCAGATGGTAGTCTGTCTTAAGGGTGACAGTTTCTCTATATTTTTCACAATTTTAATGAATTCTTTTAATAGTTTATAATTTTGCAAGACTGACTTCTGGTCACCATTAGTGACCAGAAGTGTGAAACACCTCTGGATAACAGCCAGTGTGACAGTTTATGATGGCAGAGCTTTGAAAAGTCCTGTCAGAAAAAACGTTTTGAAAAGGGCTATGCACTATGTCACAACCTCCCTCCAACTGACAGAACTAGCAATCCTAAAAAGCAAACAATGCTTCAAGAATTTTCCCATACCACTTAGGCAATTTGAACTTTTTGGTTTCTCTTCATAGGAAATAATAATTTGACTGCTGAATGTGTTTTGCAGCTAAGAACTCCAATACAGTTTGAGCCCATCCAGTTTTATGTTCTTTTCCAGGGCAAAGATATAAAACTTGTGAACAAGCTTTTAAAAGTCAAAATTATAATATTTAGATCATTTGGTGAAGACATAAATAAGTCCTTCACTGTAACAGACCTCCTCGTTATCCAATTTCACCTTTAGTATATGATCCCAAGAAGTTTGCTTCTATTTGTTATCAAGTGGCCAAGTTTGATTACAAGATTTTTCTGAAACCTTAAGAGCTTATACTGTCAGGAGTCATGTATCAACATCCTAAAGGTCCTAATGTCATCGAAATATGAGCAGGCGCTAGAACAATGTATAGACAGACAGAAAATTTGCCTTAGGTTGGCCCTACCGTATTGTACAATTCTTCTAGCCGGGAGATGGTGAGAAAACGATGCATGCTTACTCCATTTTCTATGAGTAATTTCACAAAATCCACTCTGTCCAGCACCAGGGCATCCAGCATTGCTTGCTCAAGGGAGCCCACCTGCAAAGCAAGTGATTAATTCAGGGCATTCCTAGGCATCACAGACTGTATCTGGCTGATCTCATCACCCTAGAACAAGCAGGGTGACAAAATTCTGCTAAGCTTAAAATGGGATAATCACAGTTTCAGTCTATATTGGTTTCTGTGATTCAGAGTAGTATTTAAAAAATGGGTCTCAGTTTTAAGATTAACACACTCTAGGAAATCCAGGTTAGGAGCAAGGAACTGGGGTCCAGAAAAGTAGTGACTACACCTCCACACTATTAATCATTGCATTATCATCTATATTTCTCACTTTCTTAGCAAACATCTTATTTATATTTGGTGCAATTATCCCATACTTCCAGTTTTCAGCTGGTAAAAATGACTACAGCTTGCAGTACTTCAGCACATTTTTGCTATGATGTGATGATGGTGTCATACTGATAAGGACAGTTAGTACCATTAAAATTTCTGATATGTTTTGAAGCATATTTATACCCAGTACTGAAGACAAGATGAACAGTACTGTTCACTCTATAACCAAGAGGGCAAGGATTTTTGAAACTAGCTTTAAGGGGTTAGCTCCAGAAACTACATTTAAAGCAAAGGTATTTAAACGGAAGCTTTTCCTTCCATTATAATTTTTCCACGGGGAGTTGTAAATGCGTATATAGACAGCATAAGAAAGTTTCATGACAGTGACAAAACAAGTGTCACCATAATGAATGTTGTGATCCAATTAAACTTTACAAATAAAGATACAGTGGGCTTTAAGGAGTCACAGGTTGAGGCAGAATCCTTCTGTTTTTTATTCTGGGCAACTTCTACAATGTCAACTACTCCTGCCCCACATGGCATTCAATAATCACTCTGTTTACAGCTGTCCCACTCCTGAAGAGAAGCTCTGTGCCCTGAAGATAATGGTGTTGGCCAGGGAACCTGTCCCCACAGCTGAAGCACAGGATGAGACAAATGTGAAGCAGGCAGGTTTGGAGCCACACCATTTCTGTGGTAACATTGCTTATCAATTTTCATGATCCACTTGATGACCTCCAATATTTATGCAGCATATTTCTGCAGTACAATCATCATCAAATCCAGTATTTGTATATAAAAGCATATTGCTTGAAAAGCAAAAGGAAATTTTGCCTTTCCTTGAATGTATAGCCTAACATGACAACCATGCTGTAAACAGATACTCATTTTTCTCAGTTTGCAGAACTGTTGCTTGATAGTATAGCTTGATGCTTCCAGTTTCTTTAAAGGTGTGGTCTCTCAGCGTTAAGGCATCACTAGATGTCACCATTTCCTTGAACCAGTAAAGCAGTGAATAACGTATCTGTACCTGCCTTCAGCAGCTGTGCAGGGTACTTTATGTTTGGCTGGGAGCATGACTCAGTATATTTTAAACTGTTAAAACTACTGCTGGCAACAGAATGGATTTAATCTTGTGTAGGGTTTAAAGTGTTTTCAGGAGAAGATGCTGTATAGGTATACTGTACCGGCCACTGTTGCCCGTAAATAAAGATCTGACTGCGGGCGATGTCTACTCTGTTCCAGGCTAATGCTAGGCTCAGCTGGTCGGGAGCAGACGCATTAGCTCCTGTGTATACAGAGAGGGGAGCAGGGAGGAGAAGAGGAGAAAAAGAAAGAAGGCATACTTTAGACTCAGTCAACAGACCACCATGGCAATTCGTTTTTGTCAAAAGTCTCACAGATGTCCATGTCATTTTTGTAAACAATCTCATATTAAAACAAAACCAAACCTTCTATTGTCTCTGAAGCTATGATTCTCAGATTGTCTCATAAACATTAATGATTTCTTCACATCCCCTTGAAAAATATACGTGATATCGGCAGATGCATCTTGTGGTGGAGTAAACTGTTTTCCCTCCTCTCACAGAGGAAGGAAGAGCGGAAGACAGGATAGATACTGATCCAGCTGCAGGCATATACACACACATGTATGCTCATGAGTGTGCACATACACATGCATCTAGCAACTACAAACAAGTTCAACTCATGTGGAGCCCATTGATTTTGCAGATCTTTTATGCATTTCCACCTGATAAAGAGGCATCCTATACAAGCACAGGAATTTCTTCTGTTTGTTCTGAGGGGTCTTGGTGAGAGAGATTTCCCTTCACACATTCAATATTCATGTAAGAAACCATGCTGTACAGCTGGTGTCAAGATACAGTATATCCAAAATAAATTACAAACTATGCAGATTATAAGATGGATTTGGAGCTTGTTGTTTTAGAAGTGAGGATATGTTTTCCCCTGATGTTTTAATGAACACTGTGTGACATTCCTGCCCTGCTGTGCTTTTTTAATATTTTGCTAAGGATTTAGTGGTTATTAGATGATTTGTAATAATAAAACAGTATTTGTGCTCAACTGTCACAGGGACAATGGGCCCAAATGAACAGACCAAACAAATAAATAAATGGCCCTTTGACTTCTTACTACATAGCTACTTGCAGGGATTATGTAATTGTATTAAGCCCTATTTTTAAAGACCTCCTGCCTCCTCTCTTTTCTTGTATTTATTAATTCTTATACTGATATCATAGAGTGAGGACAAACAAGAGCTTTTCATTACTTCAAAGAACTTCTGTTCTCATTTCAGAGCTATTAAAAAGTCATTTACTCTTCCAGTTGAGAGTGGAATCCAAAATTGGAGGCAGAAAAAACATAATGAGTAACACACTGGCAGCTGAAATTCTCTCTGAAGGATCTTCCCAGCAGATCTTTGGGAAGGATAGCCTACAGTTTAATTTCATATCTCTTGATGTTGAAGTCAGTTCACTGCCATGAAGCTTTGCTGAATACTTGGCAATGTCTACAGCATTTATTTGGGAGACAGCATACTGTAGATTACCCAGTTCACAGAAATCAGCTTTGATTAAAAGCCAAGTGATGTAGAACAATAGAAAGAAATGAAGAAAAGAAGAAAAAAAAATAAAAAGAGGAAAAAGTAATTCTATGAACTAAGAAGTAATAGGCATGCAACATACAGCTTCATTTCTATATTCTACGACACAGACAAAAACTCTCACAAGAGACAACATCTAAACTTTTCTGAGTTCCTTACACAAGTAACATGCAAGATTCAAAAGAGAAAATACTTACCTTTGTGAAGGGCAAAAATCTCTCTACAGTTTTATTTATAAAAACCAGAAGCAAGCTACCCACAGTGGATATGATAGTGCAAATTAAGAACAGAGAGCAAATAATGTTCTCCCCTTTTCTGTAGCAAACAACAGATCCTCTCAAAATGTCATTGGATCTCCCCTTTCCCATCTGTATACCTGCAGGAGACGTGAGAGGTTTGGGAGCTGTCTGGTTAAGAGAGGAGGAAGAGTACTTAGGTGAACACCAAAACCAGAGGCAGTGACTAAGATCCTGCAGCCTGGCACCATTTTGCACATGTGATGGGGGACCTCCACCACCTGCTTTTCCTAAACTAACTGCAGCCCAGAGTCTGCGTAGCCAGGGGTGCATTTTGATCAGAAATCATTCTGAGAGAGGGAATCAGATGCACCTGGGGAAGGAAGTGGGTTTCTTATACTGCCTTCACTTCAGCCAAAACTCAATCCAAATTATAGAGGCTCCAGCTGAATACCTTCTGACCACTAGCAGGGAGCCTTCCCCAGTTTGTGTCAAGTGACCTAGCATTCTGAGGCCTCTTCAGGTTTTAGGAAGGACCCAGCTGCTGAATAAACACACGCATCCAGCCCCATGGAAAAGCAACTGGCATGCAGCATGAGGCTGCATGTACAGAGAGGCTGCTAAGCCGAGCAGTTCATCAAAATTGTTTTTATCCAAATACGCTTATTGATCCAAATACTGAGAGGTGAAAGCAAGCCATAGCTCAGCCTCTGTCCTTCCCATGTCCCTCTATCATGTTTAAGGCTGCTAGCAGTGGACAAGTTTTCCTTTGGATGCATATGCAGTCCTGGAGAACTCTTCTCGGTTCTTGTTACGATAATAGTTCCTTACATTGTCTCATAGAGTCCTGCAGACATTTGGCAGTTGGAGAAAATGTATGGTTTCTTAAAAGACTTTGTAGCTCCAGTCCAAACCAGTTCCTCAGCTAACCTTTACACTGGACAGTACAGGTCTGTATGCTGGGAGGCCATACATGGCGGGATAGCTGCAGCCAGTGAAGTTTGTTTCTGAAAAGTTCTTGCACTCATCTCCTTTTTCCTATTTTTCCTATGTGGTTTTCAGGTGAATGTGCATTAGACAACATGGGGTTACATAAGAGGAGAAGGAAAACTAAAGTTATAAAAGTTTAAAAAAAGTAGCATATGGTCTGTTGATACCATTTAATTGATTTTATCCCAGAACAGACTGAAGACCTGTAACTCAAATAAAAAATAAAGTATCTAGGCTACCTCAGGCAAATTCCATCCAGTCTTAAGGAGTAAAAGTAATTCCACTAATATAAGAAAAACTCCCTAAAACAAATGTGAGGTGGAGTTTCTTAAGATACTATTATTGTCTTTCACTCATTTCCTTGACTGCACCAAGTGCCACAGAGCATGGATTTGAGTCCATAAGAACAATTCAAGGAGTGACCTCTCTGAGGTCATAAACATCACTGCAATGTACTCAACTAAAAGCCAAAGGATATTTGGGAAATAAAAAAATTAGAATTAATAACTTACTGTTCCATAAACTCAATATGAGGCTCATGCTAGAACCAATTCTTAGGCCTGTCTAACTCAGTGATGAGAAATTAGCACCTCCTCTCCTATATTTCTTTTTCATCCTGTCTTATGTAAGGATTTACTGCTTAGTTATGTCATATTACTTTAATCACCAAGATTACTCAAGCTATTGTAGTTAAGGCCTTTGTGGTATGGGGAATGATGGTTGAAATATAGGTATGGGGAGGACTGGCAAATTGACTGTAACACATTCTCTCAAACCTGCCACAGTAAGTGCTACACACCACCGTAAAAGCAACATGGCTGGAAATGCATTCCATAATCCATGCCACTGCAGAGAACACTACGAGGAGCATTCAAAAGCAAGTCTTGTGGCAGCATGGTAACCCAGAAAGAAATGAGTTGGATAATGGAACTTGTTTGTTAATAAATCACCTCTCACACAGTCAATTCACTCAGTTACTTAATACCTGGTTGCTCTGGTGCTGTTGCTGGGATACCACAGACTTCAATGCAAGAGAAGCCAGCAGCCTCCCTGAGGTTGTCACTTCCAATCTGCAACCCATGGGCACAAACTATGATGAATTCTCTTACCACCCCTCCTTCCATGAGAGACTTCTCTAATAGGTGGAAACCTGCAATCAAGAACTTAAGGAACTTCTGTTCAGTTCTGGGCCCCTCACTAAAAGAAGGATGTTGAGGCTCTGGAGCATGTCCAGAGAAGAGTAATGAAGCTGGTGAAGGGGATGGAGAACATGTCTTATGAGGAGAAGCTGAGAAAATTGGGGTTGTTTAGCCTGGAAAAAGGAGGCTGAGGTAAGACCTTATTGCTCTTTACCTGAAAGGAGGTTGTAGAGAGGAGGGAGCTGGACTCTTCTCCCAAGTGACAGGGGACAGGACAAGGGGAACAGACTCAAGCTCCATCAGGGGAAGTTCAGGCTGGAGATCAGAAAAAAAAAATTTCATGCAAAGGGTCACTGGGCACTGGAACAGGCTGCCCAGGGAGGTGTTTGAGTCACAGTCCCTGGAGGTATTTAAACGACCTGGGGGATGAGGTGCTAAGGGACATGGTGTAGTGGCAGATAGGAATTGTTTGACTCAATGACCCTTGAGGTCTTTTACAACCTAGTGATTCTATGATTCTATGACTTGTGTAGAAAGATAAATCATAAATTAATGATCTATATGTATATATGCATTTGAAGATAAAAAGCACTAGTGGTCTGAGCATGATGAATGGAATAAGGATTGGAATGTCCTGGTTTGAGCTAAACTAGAACCAATTCTCCTCTGACTTTTCAATTAAATCTATTTTAAGAGACTACATTTTCTAATGAAAATGTTTTTGAGACTGTGTCTGCTTCTGAGAAGTGATAACATTTGATATTTATAGTTATTTCCAAGTAATGAGATGAATGGTATGCATTGAGACACTAATTTATAGTTATTTCCATAGAAACAAAGGCCATTGCTGAGGCTGGTAGAATGCCATAAGTCAAAGGGTGAAAAAGGGGCACACCTGCAGTAAGGAATGGAGAGGGCAGGTGAGCCAAAATGAGAGAGACTGTCTTCATATTGTCCTACTTTGTTAACAACTTCAGTGACACACATCAACATGTCAGCAACCCCTTGCCAGATCATTGCTGGCAATGTGTTGGAATATTTTTATACTCACTAGCCTAAACAGTGTTTTAGGCAATATGAATAATGTCTATGAAATATTTACACCAGTATCCTGGTGTCTGGCTGAGCATAATATATGTTCCTCAAAAGAATGTTTTAAGGCAATATGATTAATGTCTGCAGTGGCACTCTTCCTTCCCTTCATCTGCTCCTTGAAAAAATTGCATCTGGGATGCAAAGCATTGATTTGGCAATATTTTGTGTCAGTACAGATATTGCTGGATATACACCGACAATGCAAAGATGGTACACAGTTGAATGAAAGATGAGTGGTCACGTAAACATCTAAAGGATTCTTCTGTGATACTCTATGATACTTAGTGCTCAGGAATCTGTAAAGCTGAAATAACACAAACCTGATCCATCTAGACAGAAATGGTTGTTGGAGACTCATTTCCATGGTGCTTCTAAACATGTCAGTGTCCTCTTTGAATCACCGTTTAAATAAAAGAATTAGATTACAAAAAATAGTGACCCAAATTAGCTTTCTACTCTGTATCTAAGCAGATCTTACATTGTCTTCTGTTTCAAGAGGTCTTTGGTGAAAAGGCTGTGTTTCCACTGCATTTACTACAAGCACCTTCCTGGCATTTAGCAAACCAATTGACAGTACAAAGCTGATAGAATAAATAATTGTAAGGGCAGTAACCAGATATCTGGCCTAACTCTGAAATCCTTCTGTGATTTCATGGTTGGCAGACCATCATACTGTCTTTAAGGACCACCTGATGGCTGTGCAGTAAGCATGAACCATAACTTATTCACAGACATCAGTTTTGCATTAGGCTAGCATGGCTTATCTCAAAGGCTTACACAGCAGTAACATAACAATATCTATATAGAACACAGCACCGCTTTTCCAATTCTACCAGTTGCACTTAGAAGGCTTCTGGAGCACCAGCTGACACTGATAGTGTGCTCCAGACACTGCAACAGCTTCATGAACTAGGATCTTTCATGCCACTTCAGAGCAGTTATATTTTAAGACATCTCCATATGCTGCCTTTAAATTCTCTGTCAGATGCCTTCTGCTCAGCAGCAGCAAAAGAACAAAATCTGTTATTGTTTGAGTTCCTGCTGTTCCAGTTAAAAGAGCACAAACAGTTAAAAGTTTATCAATACATTTACTTGCTACAAATTAATAAAATTGGAAATGTACTTCCCAGATTTGCACGTCTCCTGAAATGGAAAAAATGAAAGAATTCACAAGCCATATGCTGTTGTGACATCCATGCAATGTAAATTGATAACCAGTTTGGATGCCATTTCCTAGTTTATTGGCGACCACTTCCAAAAAAGATAGATCTTCTGAAAAGATTAAACAAATGACTCATGAAAACAAATATGGAAATAATCTCTTATATTCAGTGCAGGATCTGGGGCTTGTGGAATATCCCACCCAGGGGAGTTCCTGCATTGGCAGTGTGCCTGGTATGGGTTTAAAAAAAGACTAGCTCACTGCAAATTTTTACACAGCAAACAGGAAAACTTACTTCGTGTTTCCCATCCTTTGTCCTCCTCCTACTCCCTGAACAAATCACTCACACCATCGTGGGATTCATAATTAGCTGGTACATAATTAGCTGGTACAATTAGCTTTGCACATTGGCTAGAAGAACTGCAAAATCCTCATCAGTGAGACTGAGAAAAAGTAACCAGTAATCAGTCATCAGTTTCATCGTTTTCTGCCCCCTTTTAACACAGTGCTGCAGAGTTTTAAGAGGTTAATTCCTGAATCTAAACTGATGAATTTCAAGATAATTCAGACCCAACCTTCAAATGTGCTTACTAATAAATTAATAGACAAGTGGATCAGCATTACTACCTTAGATTGATGATTGATTTGATCAACGTTTCATCTTGATTTGATGAAAACCCCAAACATACATCAGCCTGATAGGATATATTTACAGACAGATAGTATTTCCTTCAGGATAGGTCAGAGCCTTTGTTCAAAAACATGGTATGAAAAAGGACAACAGACTTGCCTGTGACAAGTAATCACATCTTTGCACATATTGATTAAACAAATAAGTAGATTTTCATTCTTTGTGATCAGAAAGCATAGATTAACAAGAGACATCTGATAAAACTCATCTTCATTGAGTACTTTCATAATCAGAAAATGTTGAGGTCTAAGTTTTATTTTCTCTGGCTCTTTAGCAACACACAGATGCTGCTGCCATCAGCAGATTATCAAATCAAGATTGTCAGGCCAGAATGAAAGCAGATGTCAAAATTACTTACACAGATCTAGGCACCTTCCGAGGTAAGATAAGCTCACTACAATACCTTGCAATACTATTATAAAGAGGGAAGGTAATCTTAATTTACTAAGGAAATGACAGGACCAATTAGGCACTTGCAAAATGGATATTCCAGATCAGAGAGATCTACTCATGTATCTAGACTGCAACTGTAATGTTGCTCATGTTAACACTGCAAAAGAACTTCTAAAAGAGAAGACAATCCCTCCCAGACCTATGATATATTTTCTTTGGCTTCCAAGACTTTGGGGATCTACGTTCAGATTCAGACCTTGAAAATAAACCTAGAAAAAGTGGAATCACAACTTTAAGACAATTGATATCTTCCTAATAGAAATCTAAAGAACTAGTGTTAGTGATTGCCTCAAGAGCAAATATTAAGAGAATGCACTTTACATTGAGGATAATGAAGGTTTTATAACATTTAAACTTCATAACATTTATAATTGAGATAAAATTGGACTCTGCAATTAAAATATATCCTAAGGATAGAAAAGAGGAATTCGGTGATGGATGCAGTTCTTGTTCCTTGCTTTTAATTAATTTCTTTTTCCTCTCTTCACCATGATTTGTATTGTTTCTGTGTGAAGATGTCCAAACTGCCCTGAGATTCAACTATGCAGATGGCTGAAACTTGTTACCTCAGGATAGCAGCAAAATATTCATGATATCTGCAGAATAAACAACTGGTATCTCGATCGTAATGAATCTCCTAAACAGACCAGGAAGTCCAAGGTGAAAATTTTGCTACCCTCCTCCCCACTTCACCAATCAAAGCCTCACAAAAAATTTCAATCATTACACCCAAGTTGGCCTCTAACCATCACATTACCCACAAATCCTTCTCTGTTCAGGAATCAGGGTTCATAATGACCTGTATCAACAGCAGATTTGCTGTAAAACAATCTATTAAGAGCATAAGTGTAACATGTAATGGCTTAGAAAGATTTAGCAACTTGCAAATTTAAAACCCTTACCACCCCAATACCTGACTTTTTAGCTTTAACAGCAGAGACAGGAAGGAATACCACACAATTGCCAGAATTTCCCAGAATGACTATGTATAACATTTTACTTTGACAATAGTGTTAGTTTTATCCAAAGGAAGATAACCTCCTTCTGGATGTTCTACTGGCCATCAAGGCAATCTAAGTCTGAGAACTTCTTTGGCTGTTTTTTTAGTGAGTGCTAATCTTTTCAAGTAACTGGTGGGAGGTCATCACTGATGTTTATTGTGACGCATTAGTGATTGTGGGTGAAGAATAAAAATTCAGGAAGGAAAACCAGTAGCTATTTAAAGACTAAAGAAAGAGCTGGATTTGTATAAAGCAGAGAAAAAGTATACTTCAATTTCATGGTATAAATTTACCATCTCAATATGGTAGATACTGTCAATAAATGCAAGTTTCAGCACAGCAGAGACAGAGAGTTAATCCGTTTGGATTGATGCAGACTCACTGTGTAGTGAAATTCCATTACCTTTTAGTAATGCTGTCAGGATAGCTAGATCTATATCCTGGTGTCCTTCTGATCCCATGCGAAATACTGTGATCTGAAATGTGAAAAGATGGTACCATTTTTGAAACCAAAGTAATCTTTTGAAAAAAGAATCATTTGAACCATTGGCAGTACCATTTGGATCCCAAAATGTCTTGATGGCTACAAGATGATCTTACTTTACATTTTATGAGAAACTTATTAGATAGGATTAACACACAGTACTTTTTGTGAGATAAAATTTGCTAAAGATAGAAGTAGTATTAATGAATATATGGAAGAAAAGTCTTCAGTGATACTTATAGGGTGAAATTAGAGATAAAGGAATGCTCTTGCATTAGAATAAGCTTAGATTTAGCGTGCCCAATATGCTACCACAAGCAATGTGTATTATAGGTTGAGGACGTAATTTATGGCATATGGCATTGAATGAGTATTTTCAACCGAAATTAGCAACCTACACTACCTTATGATTTTTATATAGAAGAAAGTTAGATAAATAATCCAAGAATTAGAATTCTAATAGGTCCATAAATATATTTAGCCATGTGTGGTCAGTGACCTATCCACATAAGGTATAAGCTCTGAGGCAGAGAAGTGAAATATGCAACTCATATTTGGATATAGTGGGGCTGTTTTTACAAGCCAATTTTACTTTTGGTTAAGGCGGCACTGAAACATAAAGAAATATGAATCCCCTTGCTCCTTTTGTTGCCATGGCAATAGGTGATTTGTGCCTCTGATTCTTGTGAAGCAACTGTGACTGCAGATTTGTATCAACACCTTTCCTTTACTAATGAAACTTATGTCATCATTTTGATCTGAATACATGTTATCTGTTTTTCTTTTTCCTTTTGCCAGTGCAGACTGCCTCATTTTTTTGTTAATCCCACTGATACTTTTAATTAGGAATTGTGCAAACATACATTACGCTCACATGCAGCAGCGTATGTTGTCCCCATATTCCTAGATTCCTACTCATAAAACACCACTGAACTGCAGCAGCATCTAGGACAGGGAGGGGAGGGGAGGAGGGCGGAGGGAGGAGGGTGGAGGGAGGAGGGAGGGGAGAGGAGGGGAGAGGGAGGAAAGGGAGAGAGGGAGGAGAGGAGCTGACAATAATTGGGTGAACACAATGTTGCCACATAACACCCTGATCTTAACATGATCCCAGTGCTTTGCAATTTCCAACACATTTTTTTTTCAGCAACAGGCATCTCTGTAGCTATGAAGGGTTAAGTATGACAGCACAATAAACTGACTGGCTAATGCTGGAAATGTCTTGTTCATGTCACTGTGCACCATACAGCAAAATGCCCTTCTTCTTTAAAGTCAAAGATGAAGATTGCACATCAGGGACCCAAAATACTGAGCAACAGGAGCTTAGTGAAAGAACAAAGCACATTTCATGCTAAACACAGGCTCAGTAAACTGCCAGCTTAATTAAAAAGCATCATATAAATTGCAAGCACTGAACAGCTTATCACCACAGGAAAACTAAGGGAAAGCACATTGCATTCATTGGACCACATATAACCTTAAATTTCCAACTTCTCTTTCACCCCTCTACCCTGCATGTCTCAGAAAAACAAACCTACTTCAGCAGAACAAATTGCTTCTCTATTAAAAAAACCCCAACAACTATGTAATTTAGTTACCTTATAATAAAAAGTTACTTTCCACAGTAACTGTTACTTCATTATTATTTTTAAGAAGTCTACTGTAATTCAAGTAGTAAAATATAGAAAAAGAGGTTAAATAATTGGAGAAAAAACCCATAGAAATAGAAAGAGTGCTCAGACTCATACCAGAATTATTATCATTTTGGGGTTCATGACCAAGATCAAACTACAATTTTAGAGAGAACCAAGGCAAAATATCACAACACTAATTCCAAATGCTATGAGTTCAGCAGCTCAAAGATTTAGCTGATACTGTGGACTTTTGCCTATTCTGAATGCACAAAATCTTTCAGGATGGTGAAAGATATGTTTAGCCTCTTCTTATAGTTTGGATTAGCTATAACTATCCATAGCTGCTTACCACCTGTGATGGATGCACTCCTCCTGTTTGAACTCATCAAACTTTGGTCCAGGCTGATGCTCAGCTGAAGCAAAGTTAATCCTATTGTATGAGGCTATCAGTGAGAACTCGGCACCAAATCCCACCCCCCAGATGGTTTGGCTGGAGACTGAGCTGAGTAATACAGCAGAAAATCTGACTAAAAATGAACCAGTTTGCACTATAAATCTCTGCAGCCACCAGGGCCCATTAAGATCTCCCCCCATGGCAGCTGGTTGCACAGTGGTGATCTGCCCTCAAGACTACCCCTTGAGGCTGAGACATCCAGAGCAATTTCATATATTGGGATATATTTTTTTATTTACTTATTAATAACATTTTCATTGTTGTTGTTTCACTGAACTTGTTTTAATTTTCAACCAATAAGTCTTTTCCCCTCAATTCCTTTTCCCTGGGACTAGGGAGAAAGGATTTGGGAACCCAACTGCTTGTGTTTAGCTGCCAGGCAAGCTGGGCTGGGGCTAAATTAGGAGAGCATATTAAGCTTATATGATAGTCTTTGTATTACATACTAACCATAACTGTAGTCAAGTACTGACCACCAATCCATCTGTACTTCTTAAATATTTCACGTACCTAAATTTACTGATTAGAATGCAATAAAATAACTACTAGATCAGATCTGTCTGAATGATCTCTGACACTTCTATAACACTCCCCTGCCAGTCACAGGTCCTGAAGATGAATTTGTCAACCTGCAGTGCCTTACTGCTCTTACTTATGCAGGTTTTTCTGAGAAACTTTTCAAAACTAGTTATCCTTTGATCTGTTGTCTCCCAGCTGGGTGAAACACGTAGCCAATCTTGACCTCATAGGCAGATCATTGCCTTGTGATTTCCCATGGTTTTGAAAAGATAAATCATTTCATCTTTCCATTATTGCCTTAAAGCTTGACCAATACTTCTGTTCATTCACAAAGTGGAGGATTTAAATAGGACTGCATTGTTATTAGACAAGGATCCAACTTTGTCAAACTGTTGATAAAATCTTTATCTCTGTTGATAAAATCTAGGTCCTGATGTGAAGCATCCTTCAGTCATAACTTGTTCTCCCTGTATCTTTGCTAGATGTGTTGGATGTTAGAAATATTTGAGTATAAGGACATTTGATTTAAATTGCTAAAAAAAATATTTCAGCACTCATGGGCCTGCAGAATGAATTTCAGAAGATTAGGTTTAAAACTGCATCATGCTGGCTGCTAAACCATTTGTAGCATCATCACTTCTATTATACTTTACCTGGGAAAGCATAATTATCAAACCACATAGTTGCAGCTTTTGTTCTCCTTCAGTAGCTACTTGTGATTCAGGGACAAGGTGGTGGGACTAGAGGAATGTATCTGCTCTGAGTCCCAGACTAGCAGCCTCTGAGGAACCCTGAGCATCTTGAGCAGATCTGTACTGTATCCAATGTAGCTTTATTGTCGGTTGTTGTTGTGCTTGAACATTTAATTAATGAAGAGGGATACACATTCCCTCTACCTTTTCTCAGAACTTTTATTTGAGATGCTTCTGCAAATGCTGCCCCTTTGTTTTTTACCATCACATTTAAATGCAGATAAAAAGAGAAAATAAACAAGCTTTTCAAAATACTGAAAAAAGCAGAAAAACATATTATTTGTTGCTGGATTAGATCCTAATGCCATGTGCTAAAGACACTCTTGACCTTTCCAGAAAGAAGGTATGAGGGTTTGTTATGAGGCGACAGCATTTTTTGCTAAAACATGGATTTACTTCTTTTCTTATACAGTCTTTGTAGCTTTCTCAGCATCCTGTAATTGTTGTATTTGGAAGCATGAGGAAATATGAAAACACTAAATATTTATGGAGTGTTGTGGTCTGAGCTTTATGGTTAGACATGTTCAATATCTCTAAGTGTCAAAAACCTCATCTGACAGTCTTGCTGCAGACCCATTCTTCTGATGACTTTTTTCCCCCCCAGTTAACAGGTATGAACTTTATGTTTCAATATACTCATCTAGTTTCAAAAGTCATTAATCTATCTGACATCTTGCTAGTTGCCATTTACAGATACTGTCCTGAGTAAAGAACTGAAGAGAACTGAGAAACAACAGTAGTGCTGATAAAAATAGGAAATTGACCAGAGCTCTAGCAGAATGGGCTACAGATACTACTGCACTCATGTATGTAAAACTGCTGTGCTAAAGGAAACTATATGGGTCAATAAACTCTATTCCCAGGTACCTCTTGCTGGATTCGTGTCTGCTACTGATATACAGAAAAAACAGTAAATTAGAAACTTAGAAACCCACTTAATAACTCATTACTAAGAAAAAAATAAGACTTTTTTCTTTAACTGAAGAGACAATGCCTAAGACCTAATCACCTTTTAAAAGACCTGCTGCATTCCTGTCTAAGCCTGTTGTTGAGTCCTAGTCTCTATACAACTTCAGTGAAAAAGTTAAAAGAAAACCAGCATAGTAAGATGTGTTCATGAAATTCAGGATATTTCATTATAAAAAGAACCCCTACCAAAAAGTGGGGGTTAAAAAATAATACATGCTTAAGACTTGCACATGCTTCCAGAAGGAAAAAAAAAGGTTTAAAGTTGCAGTATTAGATTACCACGAGCCACTCTTATACATTACTGTGAAAAACTTAAGATTAGTTTAAACTGAGAAATTTTTAATGTTGATCCAATTCAGACTGTATACATTTTCTATTTTTCTGAGCATAATGAAATCGTGTTAGTGAGTAAAACTACCGTGTACCCTGCTTAGATATTCCTCTAGAGCCGAAAACCAATTTATGTTTAAAAAAGGAAAAACCCACAAAATCCAAGTACTCTTTTTTCCTCTCAGGAATCTTGGACCACTTTATTACTTCCATGTAGCTGATAGTTTCAACTGTGATGTTAATTATTTTAAAAGAACATTTTTTTTGTTCCTCTGCCTACAATGCAAGTATTTTGGGGTTGGGATTTTTTTCTATTTCCTCCATTCTTTCCTTTGTGTTCATACTATTTATTGGCTTGAAATGACTTTTTCAGGTAATTGCTGGAGACATCTCAATGAACAAACCATGACTTCCAACAGCAAGCTTCTTTTTAATATATTTTTCTTCTCTTCTTTACAAACATAATGGAAGCTGATGTTAACACCCTTTACAAATAGAAAACCATATTGCACTGCACTGAAGAAACAATTAAATCAGATAAAAACACAGCTGAAACAGACAAACAAAAATGCCTCCAAGTCATCAGAAAGGTTGCACCATCAAACTGCAAAAATAGCATTAACAGGCGTCCGGATCCTTGCTAATTGTAAATCTAATGTCTGGATTTCCTTTGATATATATGCCCATAGTGATCTACTTGCAAAGTACAGCAGATAGCAGCTGCTTCCACTTCTGGGGGCAGCTGGATAAGGACCACTAGCTCTGCTTTGCTCCTCTCAGGAGGTGGTTAGGAGATACCAGTCAAACCCTTGTATGATAAGAATTCTCATTTGCCTCCACAAAACTTTCCTGAGTGAAA
Source organism: Piaya cayana (assembly GCA_013389865.1). Lineage (NCBI taxonomy): Eukaryota > Metazoa > Chordata > Aves > Cuculiformes > Coccyzidae > Piaya > Piaya cayana. The sequence goes on from WAAB01022648.1 coordinate 40,343, forward strand.
TGCCTGAGGTTTGCCCTTAAAAGCAGAAAAAGACAAAAACTGAAATGATCTTGCTCCTACCTCACTGCAGATTTTACTTAACTATCTTACTGTGAACAGGATTAACTTCCAGGAAAAAAACCCCCCACATAGCTGTGTCCTAATTTCTCCTAGGAAAATGTGCTGGGAAATCACTGAGCCAAAATAGACCTTCTCTGCAAGCACAATAAAAGCACACTGTGATACTTGGCAGCAATAATTACTGTCCAGCAGGGTAAAAACCTAATTTCAGCCAGGGAGGTAGAAAGCAAGTAAAAAAGTAAAGAGATGGAGGAAAAAAAAAAAGGAGCAGGATAGAAGGCAAAGCAGGGTGAGGAGAAGCAGTGAGAAGAGATTATTTGACTTCAGACTCTATCAGAAGCACTCATTTTAAAACAGCTCTGCTTTCAGTTTAGTACCAACTCCATTCTTGTTCGATTATTACTTTTCCTTTCCCCTTCCTTTACAAAATTTCTGACTCAGCAGAGTCAGTTTAACCCAATATGATGCATTCTGTTGTTTTCCTGCCTTCACACTGATACTGCATTGCAGGCAAAGTCAGATAATACTTGCTTACCTATGAGCAATTAATACCAAACAGACTTTCAGAAATGACCCATATACATAAAGATACAGATATTGTGCTGCAACTTAAGGTTTCCTAAGTTCTGAATGCATGTTCATGCAGGGTTGCCTCAGAAATACAAATCACAGCTGTCCCTATGCAGGTGTGTACTTGTGGTATCCTCAGCAGCAGTTGCCAAATCAAATAACCAGCAAAGAAGAGGATATGTCAAACAGATGCTGAGAAGGAAAGTTGTGGTCAAACCAAAAGCAAATGAAGTCACAGGTAAGACAGCTCCTGAAGCAGCAGGAACACTGAGATACTGAGGACAAGAAGCAGGTTGTGATAGTTTGTAATAGGTTCTAGTAGTAAAATTTCTGAATGCTTACAACTATTCCCTCTGTCTGTTCTCCAATAACTCTTCACATTTCGGCCCCTTACTAATTAGGGTGGAGCAGACCTTTTATGTGTGGAGAAGGCAGGATTTGTGCAGAAGACGGGCAGAAGCAGTTCTGGTGCCTTTACAAAAGAGTCATGCAGGCCTATAGAAAATTACTTGACAAAAAGTGTCTTTGCTTTGTTTTATAAAGTCCACTCTAAGCCAGCATAATCATGTAACAATTTGATACATTCAGGCCTACCTAAATGATGAACCTTTATTGGTATGAGCTTCTACACTGTGGGCAGGTTTGTACTTGACAGACAAAGTTGATTCTACCCTTAGAATGAGAAGCAAGAGTAATAGGCAGGGTCAGCAGCCACGGTCATCATTAGCTGCAAATTTACCAAGTCATAGGATGGGAATTAATGTAAAAAGCTGTTTTGAAATAGTTTAAAACAGCCTTTGGTGGACTTGATTACAGGACATAAAAATTCTTTCCAGCTATGGACATATTCAATTCCTCTTTTAATGCATTTTCTAAACAAAATGTGAGTCCTCCCCTCCCACCACACACACTTTTTTTTCCTAGAACCTACTCTGAAAACTTCACAGAGACAGACCGTCTTCTGTTCAAGGCCAGTAAAATGGCCCAGGATTATACTTGAATAGCTATGCAGCACCCAGTTGTACTTGGTGCTTCTAAAATATTCTAGGGAATGTGAACATTTATTCTCTTACAGTAGGCTTAACCTTAATTATTTCACAGTATGAAGAATGAGCTGCAATATATTCAGATTTTTAGCTTGTGTTTGTTTGGAGATAGACAAAACACCATCAAATGAGCAGGGAGAATGCAGTGCACTTGTGCACAGAGGCAAAAGATGAAGGAGACAAACCATTCTCTACACCTCAGATTGACACTGGCAGCTGACTAGACAATGGATAGTTGAAGACAGAGGTAAAAACTAGGGTAACCATGATGAGAGCACAGAAAAAAGGCAGAAGTGCATAATTTAAACACTGCATTCATAGTATCATAAGAATGCTACAAATTATTCATGCTTTTAGAGATTTAGCTGTTTCTCATAAACATTTCACTATGACATCAAAAGAAAATATAAGTTGTTTTAAAACTCAAGGTGATTTTTTTCCTGCTAACACACACATTATTTATCTGCATCTCAGTTACATATGTCAGAAATAAAACTCTCCCTTTTGCACAAAACCCAGATGCAATTGCAAATACAACCCAAAACATTCCTGTTTCAGAGCAGGGTTTGGTTCAGCAAAATAGGTAATTCTTTCCACAGTACATGTTGACTTGTATAATTTAGCTAGATCTACCTGAGTATTTCAGAGGAAATTACCCTGATATGAAAGATGAGAATTTGATAAAACAAAACATTAAAGGAGGTCAGTTATGCAAAGCCTCAAAATGGTTCAGATAAGTGAAAAACATTTCCTTTTTTCTTGCAATGAATAATCCTGTTTAACTCAAGGGAAAAGCTGCTTGATGTGGAGGCATAACAAAGATCAAAGTGATTAGATGAGTCAATGGATAATACCACAGAAGAAAGCGGATGGACAAATAAGAGGAAATACAGGAATAGAAAAATTAGAGAGAACTGTGTTTACAGAAACCCAGAGTTAGGTGGTTTGCTATTCTGATGATTAAGGAGAATTCCAAATGAGGAAATACAAAGGAGCAGTTATGAGGGGAGAAGTTTGGAAGTTGGTTGTAAAGTTTTAAAAGTTTACATATCCTTCTGCATTGTGGCAGCATTGCAACACTTCACATTTTTCTTTGATCCAGTAATTTACCGAAGAGTCACTGGTAAGAATCATGGAAAAAACAAACGCATGCTTACAAGAACAGTAGCAATTCTGTAATTCAGGAGACATCTAGATTCAGAGAAAATCATTTGACAGAAATTACTGTAAATGTTCGGCTTCCCTTGTAATTCGTAGCTTTTGTTGCAGACTGAGATAGATGGAACCTTAATGACTGAAGATAAAAAGCTATGGAAATCTCACAGCTCTGTCTCAGGCAAAAAAAATTTAAATTTTACAATGTGCATATACTTTTTTTAAGCCTCACAACACTGTCAATATTTTGGAATATGCATATTTTCCAGTGTAATAAATGACCAAAAATAAGTTTTGGTAGTAAAAACATTGAAAGCAATAATTTTCCCTTATACAACAGGTTTCATCCTGTTGTTACATTAGGACATAAATGACTCTATTGAAGCAGTAAAATACCAGTTTGTGATTTTAAAATTGAAGGAAAATGAATACAAATTGTAAGGCATAAAACATATAAGCAGATCTTGTTCTTTAAATCACTGGGCTGTGCACATCAACAGACTGTGATGATGAACTCAAATGTGTTTCCAAGTAGACTTGTAGTGTTGGAACTGGTTAAGAGCAACCACAAAGACAGAAATGGCTTGGGGTGATGCCACAGGCATTTTCATTCCAATATCAGCGTAGTCTGAGGTCTTCCACCCCCATGAGGAAAGAAATGTTCTCCATGTCTTCTACTGTAGAGAGGGGTTTTGGAGGTATTGATGAGACACTACCCTTATAGATTTTCTTCTGAAAAAGTAAAGTGACTTATAAAGACAAAAAGGGACATGAGTAGTGTAGTAAATAATGAAGCTTTAATGAAAATAATGACATTTAATGAAGGTCCTGTACCTGGGATGGGGCAATTCCAAGCACAAATTAAGGCTGGGTGGAGACTTAAGACCAATTAAAACCTACTATACAGGAGTTTATTAACCCCACTGGTCCCAAAGCAGCTATTATTGACAAACAGTGATTCACTGATGATATAAGAATCAAGTGTGGGTTGGTTCCAGAACACATGGAGGAGAAGTCTGAATAAAATACTTTTAACGGAGATGTCAGATGCCATGGAATCCTAACAAATGGGTATTTATCCTAGAAAGCACTCTTATCCTGAACCGAAGAGCTGCTACTCATGGTACAGTATGGAGGGTTTAGAGTCAACTTAGAATTATAAAGGTTGGAAAGGCCTCTAAGATCAAGTCCAGCTTGTATCTATGTGCATCTGACCTTCTTAGTAAGACCTGCGTGCCATATGAGCTTTGCTCTACATCTGGAATCTCAGTTATCTTTGTTCTTTATGTGGGAGGTTGTCCTCTCAGAAGTCCTGGTAGCTCATTTTGGGAAACTAAGAACTGGCAGCAAATAATAGCCTTTGATAGCTTTATTCTTGAATAAACAGACTCTTTTTGACATCTAACCTTTGATATGCAATGTCTGCTCTCCTGCTAAAATAACAGTCATGGGCAGGACAATTTCTAGAAAAAACAGCCAAGCAAGCTGATGTTATTCTGAGCTTTAAGTGAGATAATTTAACCTGTAACCCATCTCTTGGTCACAGATACTAAGCAATGTAAAACTTGAATTTTTTTCAAGGCAAAGTTTAAAAAGAAAGCCACAACTATGAAGTGATGTAAAAGGCTTATCACTGAGATGGATATACCTAATATTTTGTTACTTCAAGAGAACAAGAATTCAGTAATTCAGTTAGGTTATTTTCACTGCTGTATATACTGAAAAATTATGTCTTGTAAATCATTGCCCTAAGCAATGCTGTCTACAGGACTTGCACGCACACATACATCTTCTAATCTAAACTGAAAATGCTGACCTTAGAACAAAGTACAGTGAGTTGTCTGTGTGGCAATGGTATTAAAGTCAGTGACTTGCTCCATCTAAAACTTCGATTTCTATTTTTGCTTTACAACATAGTTTTGAATAGACTTAGCAGCACATGGACACTAGGCTGCTTTGCTGTAAATGATGTAGGCATGTGCTTACTCTGTGTTTAGTTTGACAGCAATATCATAATAACGCAGAAACCCAGCAGCAAAAATAACCCAAACCCATCAGTTTCCTAGCAGGTTTGCTGTTGAGACTTAGTGGGTAATACTTTCAAAAGGTAGCATGCTTAGTACAAGATATTCCTGTAAGATGCTAGATTTGCAGCTACTGCTGTATCTACACAGAGCTTGCATTCTCTACAGTAAGCTCTGCATCTATGAGTAAGCCATTATAGCAGTAATGAATGTGTCTCTATGTCCCATCTGAAGCCACAGTAAGGGTAGTTTTATTTTCTAAGAAATGTGAAAGAAAACACAGCTCCTCAGACACAACAGAACCTAGGAGTAAAAAAGGTTTCTGAACAGTATTGCAGAGTTCCTTTAACTATACTGAACCCTTCCAATCCCTTGACTACAAAAACTGATCTCTATTATTGAATGTGGAAGTAGCTGTGTCACACAGTATTGTTTTGCCTTCACTTTTATTACTGGGAAAATTGACAGGGATATATAAAGATTCAGTGTGCATTTCTCAGAATTATTTGTTAATACTGTAATGGGGTAATGGATATTTTCAAAAGCTTATATTTTTAGGAGGAAAAGAAATATTCTACATGTAATTTCTGGAGCTGCAATTTTCACCACAGGATATGTATGAAAATAAAAGATTCATCTTAAGCTGCATTGATTTCTACTGGATGACTCCAACTTTGATAATTGTGCAGGCAGTATGCATGAAATAAAACAAAAAGTATCTACTTACCAAATGCAAGCAATAAAAGGAATACTGGCAATACTGGTCTTTGCATTATGCTGAAGATGGCACAGCAGAGGTTTAGGATGGACCAAATCAATACCTAAATTGCACACTTTTTCTTCAACAGTAGCTCTGACATTCTTGTGCTTTTTGTCAGCAGAAGCCCTACCTCATCTGACAGCAGCTGAAAAGTAGTGGTATGTAATAAAACAACTGGGGGTTTTTTGTTATTGTTGTTGGGATTTTTAAAATATTTTTGTTATTTAATGTATATAGCTGCTTTTCTTGTGGAACTTGTTCTCTGAATTACTGAATTACTCCTAAGATTAGATTTCATTCTCTGTGGAATCAATGGCAAAGCCCAGTTAACTTCATCTAACTTCTCAGCAGCTGAAAAAACAAAACACAGTTTTAGCTCTTTAGCAAAAAGAAATCAGATGAGGTTTACAGAATTTAAAACTACCCTGTAATCATCATCTTAATGCTTACTTACACAGGCAGGTCCTAGGTACTAGGCTAACCCTATTAATTTGTACTGACTAGACCAGAGATTTAAATTTACTGAAAATCAGGAGAGTTTCTGGGATTGTTCTTTAAGTGCCCTGGCAGGGTGGAGTTGGGAGAGTCACAAAGATTTTGGATGACTCTGTTGTGTTATGTTAATGGAATGGTTTGCAGGTGGGGGCAAGAGCTTTTCAGGTTGGCATCAGGGAGATTTTGGGATGGGTGGTTGCCATGAGAGGCTAGTTGCTAGGGCAGTGACAAATGAGAGTTTACCTGATGTTTTGGCCTGCTTGTCCTATATAAACGGGTGAACCCTGAATAAAAAAAGACTTCATTTGAAATCATATTGATTTGTTCTCTGGCCCCTGCCGCATTAGAGAGTCACAGTTGAACGGAAGTGGCATCTCCACTTGGATGCAGAGGAGTAATCAGCATCAGTACACTTTATGCTGGAAATCTCACAGTGTTCTAGTTTCACACTGGTGAATGGAGTTTAATCCAGTTGGAGAGCAGGTACCAGCTGGACGTGGTGTTCCCCCCAGTGCTGATGAGGCTGCAACTAAAATACTGTATTCAGTTTTGGGCCCCTCCCTACAAGACAGACACTGAGGTGCATATGCAATGGAGGGCAACAAAGCTAGTGAAGGGTCTGGTACACAAGTCTAATGAGGAAACTGAAGGAACTGGGGTTGGTTAGCCTGGAGAAAAGGAGGCTGAGGGGAGACCTTATTGCTCTCTACAATTATCTGAAAGGAGGCTGTAGTGAGGAAGGTGTTGCATCTCTTCTTGTGTGTAACAAGTGATAGGATAAGGGGAAATAGCCTTAAGTTGTCCCAGGGGAGGTTTAGGCTAGATATCAGGAAATATTACTTCACTGAAAGGGTTGTGAAGCATCAGAGCAGGCTGCCCAGGGAAGTGGTTGAGTGACCATCCCTGGAGGTATTTAATAGATGTGTAGATGTGGCACTTAGGGAGATGGCTTAGTGGTGGGCTTAGCAGTGGACTTGATGATCTTAAGGGTTTTTTCCAACCTAAATGAATCTGTGATTCTGTGATCTGTTTCCAGGGGAGAGAGGAGCTGTCTCAGCAGCCAGAAGGCCAGTAGTTACAAGATGGTTTCCTGATCCAGTTCTCTACTGCCAAATTACATGCTGTTCATAGGAAATATACTCCTGCAGGAACTACAGTTGATTTTTACTGTTTAAGAAGTCACCAAACCCTCTTTTGCTTCTTCTATAAAATCAATTCCACCAAGATTAAAAAAACTTTAAAAAATATAAACCAAGTATTTGTTTTTGAACTGAAATTTCTTTAAAAAAGTGGATCTGAATGAACTTCTTGACCTTTGGGAGGTTCAATGAAATGCAGTGACAACAGGTTAACAAATTACTAAGTCCATTTGACTTAGTTAATATCTACTTCAGAATAGATCTATATGTATGCTAACATACAGTTGCAGATCGTGTTTAATTAGCATACAAATTAACTGAGACCGCACATCCAGCTGAAAAGTACAACATTTTTTTTGCAGCCAGTATATGATCAAGTCAAGCTCTTCCCGGTATAAACTCTTCCAGACACATGGACAGGTTCGCTTCAGCCTTTTCAGTCAGATAAAACGGAAATCACCGATGATAAATAGGTCTTGTTCATAGGTCAAATAGAAAAGAAACTGCTAAACCACTCAGCTGCTTCACAGTTCTTTGGGTAAGCAACCCATAAGCTGAGTCAAATCCCAGCATTAGAAAGATAATATTTTATGGAAGAAGGAATGTTGGCCTTGTGACATAGCCTGCTATACCCTATGCATTTCTGGACAATTTGGATTCATATATGTTTGAATAAAAAATGCAATAAACAGCAAGCACCTTCATGACGCAGGTTGCCCTGATCTCAGCTCTGTGCACCCAGCTATTTCAGCATGATACCTGCTTTGTTATAATCTGAGAGCACCAAAGTTGCAAGTTAGTCATTAAGTCATCTGGAACGACCTATTTCCATACATATATGCTCACCAACATAAAGGAGAAGTGAGGTTTACACTGCAACCAAGCAGCCATTATGTCCATTACAGTGACTGTACATTGAGGTACATGAATAACAGAGAAAAGGAGGAGCAAGTAAAAAATGTCCATTACTAGCTATCACGAGATAGAGATGGTATTTTATTGCTTAGCTTTTAGCAATAAACTGATTAAATTGTGTCTGTTGCCTCTGCCTGGAAATGAGTTTCAGGAGTTCATGGATACACATAATCCTATGCCCACTATCCATACACTTTTAATTCTGGAAATCCTTCTTGTAATGCAGTGGTAGGCAATGGTATCATCTGTTTGCTTAGTGTAGTAACTGAACCGTCAGATATTCAAGGAAACACATTTAGCAGAAAATGATCATGGCAGTAATAAGAAAACAACCTTAAACAGCAGGTGGTAGACATGCTGCTGCTAATGTGCCATGTTTTGATTGCTAAGGTACTCAGACTGGACCTATCCTGATTCACAGCAAATACCTTTTCCATTAAATGGATATAAGATTGGGTCTATCCAGTCTCAAAGCACTATTTTAGCTTCTGAAAAATTCACATTGTGGTTTATGAAAAAAAAACTCCAGCAACATGCCAGTCTAAGCTAAAAAATTATTAAATACTTCTAAAGCAATTGATCAGCATATACTTCTCAGGAAACTCAAATACCAGAATTTCTGACTTCAAGGGAAATAGATAAGGCTGATTTATATTCTAAGATATACACAAATACTCTTTTGCATAGCAGGAAACAAACTTCTGACCTATAATAGAATGCAACATGTTTTCAGGGACCATCTGAAGTGAACTTTCCTAGCCTGCTAATTGAGGGATTCCCTTCCTTGCCGACACCTGACTCCAGGGTTGAGCTGGGGCTCCAGTAGGAAATGCCTCTGCCAGACTGAGTTCTCAGGCAGTCCCATCATCTGCTCTTCATATTCTGAGACCAGCAAGATAACCACAATAGAATAAAAGATCTAAAAATACCTTTGAAGGCTATCTCATCCTTGTCATCTTTTTACTTTAAAAAAAATATGGAAATCCTTCTTATTGTAATTCTGGACTCAGTAATATAGAATGCAAATGTCCTGAGCAAAAAAATCCTTCCTTCTTTTCTCAAATTCTCCTTTCCCTCCATTTCCATTTTTTTCAATGTCAGGCAACACGTTATCAGATGGACTGCTTTAACTTCTCATCAATTGCATGCAGGAGATGGGAACATGTAGAAAAAAATATTAATGATGATTTTTCAAAAAGTGTGGACTGAACTTTACAATCTGCCTCCTGCCCACTTAGCTTTGGTGAGCCTTCATCCTCCTATTTCAGGAAATTCTTGGAAAAAAATATTTTAAAAAAATTTGGTAAATGTAGTAGCAGAGTTGTCCTGTTATGCTTTTTCCCTGGCCAATACACTTATGTAACATTTGTAAAAGAGATGATAGTCTTTTTTATACTGTTTCAATAGTTGGTGTAGTAAAAAATATTTCAAAGATAGCTTTTTGTTTCTTTCCAGAGATTAACTTGCATTTTACTTATTTTCTCTTTCCATACTTGTGATTCATCTATATTTATGTGTTTATAATAAAGAATCTTCCTGCCTGTATCCTGTTTGCACTTTATTGTTTAACAGCACACTGTTCCCTATGAACTCAGCAGCCATGTCAGTCCTGGACAACGACCATGAAATAAGGGGAAATAGCTATGATCAGTTTGGCTGCTGCTGAGCTGTCTGAGATAATCTTTGCATCTTCCATCTGTTTGTTTCTTCAGGGAGAATGGAGGGAGATCAGACTAACGATGAAGTCAGTTCACTGAGCAGTGTTTTGTCTTACACACAATGAAATCAGAAGATCAAGCATGAGGAAGGACAATAGCTGGGACAGGTTGTGGTTAGTGGTATAAATGCAAATTCAGAACACCTAATTTTGGACAAACCATCTCCTGGCTAAAAGCTCTTCACAAGATGTGTAGGGAAAGCATGTCAGTGGTGACAGGGGTTACACATTTGTGAAGAAAATGTTAAAAAGAACACAACCTTACCTAGAATAAAAATCTTGATGTGAATAATGCAGACGAAAATTTCACAGTTAACTTTGCAGTAGCAGAGTTTCAAAGCCTGACAACAAGTTCTAGATAAAGCTGTCTGGAACAATCCAGAACTGTGTTTTTTCCTGACTAATTAAATGCCTGCCCCTACTTTCTGTTCTTCGTTCCTTCCTACCTTCCTGCCTTTCTGACTCCCTGCCTCTCTTGCCCCCTCCCTCTTCCTCTTTCTATCTCTTTCCTTCTCTCCTTTCTTCAATCCTTTCTTCCATCTTCTGTCATTAAGTATGATTTCATTATGTCTGCATACAGACTAGTTCATATTTAGGTCTTTTATATAAATATATATGTGTGTATATATATGTATATAATGATTTTTATGATTATTACACTAACAGAAATGGGCATAAAAAAGAATTAATGCTGTTTTCCTAAGCAAGTTCTCTCTCCTAATCATTGATAAGAAAAGTTAGTGCAAATACAACATTAATATAGACTGAGGTACATATGTACTACACATGTGAAGTAAACTCAAGTACCATGGAAGTCATTCTTCCTTCTTCCACAGCAGTGGTATTACTTACACTATGCTCTATTTTTTAACTAAAATTAAAAGGCACTGGAGAGGATGCAGTCACAAAAAAAGCAGATAGCTTCAGAAAATTAAACTTAAAACAACTGAATCAGTATCTCCTCTCAAGAAAACAAAACACTCCTGGAATTGAATTCCACATCTCTTAAAATGTAATTTTGCTTCAAAAATGCTTCTGCAAAACCAGCCTCATGGAGCTCCCAGAAACTGTTGAAAGATCTTATGCTCTCCAAGAAAGCGTAAGTATGTGTTAAAGGGAAAGCCTTGCCCACTGCAGAACAAGGGCCTTCAAGAAAAGCTGTTTTCTTTTCCTGTCACATTACTCCTTAGTAAAATAAGAACCCACCATAATACTTTATAGTGTCACGTTATAGTATTTAACATGCAACTTTATAGTATTTCTAAAGTATGATCCCAGTGACAGATAAACAATTATGCTTGCTTCTGAGATTTTCTCTAGTTGAGTGAGGGAGAATTTTAATGCCTGAGGATAACTGAAAATTAATAATACCCATACTCTACCAGCTGCATTTTGTCCTGTCAGAGGAAATGTAGAGGAATTTACAAAGGGAAATAGATCTGTTGGATTAACCACTTTAAATGAGAAAATATATATTAAAGCAACAGAGTCTGGATCACAGTGATTAGATTTGTGAAATCCTTTAAAAGGCACCTGAAAGACTTTAAAACAATGCATTGAGATTTCTGCCTTGAAGGCAAGTGTGAACATACCAGCTCCTTCTTCTTCATGCACTCCATAAGTATAATGAACAGATGCTGTGCCTGGGTTCGGGTGTACGTGAAAGTCTTCTGTATGGTAACTAGCAACTGGTCCCTCAAAGACTCATTGATAAGTCTGAAATTAAAAAAGAAAAAACAAAGTAGTAGAAGAAATATGAGGGAACATAGCAACTTCAGACAAGGGTCAAAACAAATACATCAATAGACAACACATGACTGCAAGATGTTTTTAACAGGTTTGAAGGCCAACAACTGATGGAACCATCAGAGACAAATTGGAAAATACTGTTCTAGAAAGTCACATTGATCATGTTGGGGTCTTTCATGTCCAAAGTTTTTATTCCAGTTCCCACACATTACATGACAGCAGGTCATTCAAACTATCAGATTTGTGGGATTTCTAACACCCCCCCCCCATTTACAGGTTGAATTTGAGAGAGTTTGACAATTCTAGGTGAACTCAAGACCCCTTCCTGTCAGTGAGTTAGCAGAATTCAACACATGGTTCATTTTATGAAACTGGGATTATTTGTGTTGTTGGCGTTTTTGATTTTAGCTTGATTATCTCAACAGTTTCAACTCATCTTATTGGTACTACACATAACTAGGTAAAAACCAACCAACCAACCAAAATTTCTCTGTTCCAGAGTCCATGCAAAGAAACAATCTTGATTTTGTTTATGCTGATCCTCCAGGAATTTAAAGAGTAATCATTTTTACATCCCTCCTCAGTGCTAATGTTACCATTTGCAAAAAGTGGTGCAACAGCAGAAATAAATAGTAATATTACATAGAATATTATTACTTGAACCTGTTCTGGGTGAAACATTGCTGTTCTTAATGTCTTATAAAACAGAGGGTTCTAATTTAGAATATGTATCCTTTGATGTATGAAAACTACTACACTATAGCAGTTTTCTCAATAATTGTAACTGAGTGTTTAAAATTAGCTGAGTGAGAATGTTTTACAGAATAAGTCACTGTCGATCATCTAGAGGAACGAATAGCAGGGGATTTTCATTATTCATATTTTATGACAGAAGTTAAACAAAAATTAGCCTTGCAGTGACTACAAGGAATTAATAGAAGCAGTACATTATCTAAAAGTCATTGTTAGTTATAGCAGCTGCTCTGGGAGAACAATGACTAAACCCGTTTACTTCATAATGTTGGTAAAGTTGCTAGTACTTCCCTGAAGCAAGGAAGTCCAAATGAGACTATAGGATATTCATTGCACAACTCAAATTCAAGTACCATTCAACTATCTAGTCTTCATACCTACAGCAAAGATGTGGTTAGAAAAGACGATGAATGGCTACAGGAAAGAGGAATAGAGGTGCATAGGAGAATATAGAAGGCCATACGTATGGAGCATATATGTTACCTACTGTCTGAATTTGAAATATCCCTGCTGAGTAGGACTTCCACTTCAAAAAGAAGCCTGTAAGGCATATGTCAGCATGTTTAGAATAAAATGAGTTTACATGGGGTTTCAAGCATGCTATGGATCACTTCTCTTCCTATGCCTGGCTCTTCCTGATGTACTCTACTTTATTCTAGACTCTTTTTGAATGGAGAACCTACATCTGCACTTTCTTTTTTTCATCACAGTCCCAGATACGCTTTTTTCCCTGGGATACTGGAGAGGTGACAACATTTCTTTTACTGCTCAGTTACTGTGTGAGCACTCTTTGCCCACAGTATGACCTGCTTCTCTCATGAAAAGTCAACTTATGATGAGTTAAAATCTCCAGCCCTCTTGGTGGCAACTTTGAGAGCTGGCAGTAGAAGACTTTCACTATAAGGGCTATAAGAAAAATAATCCAATATCCTGTATGGAAGCAAGGACGTTGCAAGCCCATAGAAACATTAAACAAGATGTCAGAGCATAGGTAGAAATGTAGACTCACTAAAAGAATCAACTTGGAATGGCTAACAGCCTGAAAACACTAACATACTTTGCATTGCAAATCAATAGGTCATATATGATGCAGATTCTGAGGCTTCTTTTTCAGGCTTTCTAAAAATACATCAGTTGGAAATTTACTTGAATCAAGAAGGCTGTTCTTAAAAAAAAATTGTGCTATTACTGTAAAAAAAAGTAGTTCAGAACCAGTTTGATTTGCCATCCTGCAAACTAAGAAAGAAAACAAGGTTTAAACAATAACAAGTTTCCTAAAAACATCAACTGGATAACATAAACAGAAATTTAAATAAAGCTTTGCTTTCCCTTGGAAATTATATATGAAAGTAAAGTACATGAAAAAGTATGAAAAGTATACGAAGATTATGAAAGAACACGTGCAATTTGATGAATCTGAATTTAGAGAACTTCAGAAAATATTTCCAATGTTCCTGGGATTGAAATTTGCCCATTTTCTCATCATAATTTATTTTGCCTTGAAAAATTAGTAGAATCCAGACCTGAAATTAAATTTCAGAAATTGGCTCTCTCTTAGGCTAACACATACACAGAAAACCAGAGAAATTTGCTTTCATAAGAGTTGAGTGAAAGCAGAATTAAAACTTGAGACTTCACAAACAGTCATCACTTTCCCTTCCTAAATTAAAGCTGTCAGGAACGGTATCACATTATAAGTTTAAATGGCCTGTAAAGCAAAATCCATGTGAAAGATACAGAGATTTAAGAAAAAACAAGGTATCAAGAAGTTGTTCCCTAACTAAGGGGTACACATCTGTTAAAGTGCCATTGCTCAGAAACTTGCTGTTGTTATAATTTGATTTATGCAGTTTTCTAGTCTTGTTAAGCAGTTTTTTTTAAACATCTCATTGACCTGCAATTCTACAGCAAAGTTGTTCAAAGTCTTTGTAAGATGAAAAACTTCAAGTGATTGCAATCAGAAATAGAAATAGTAATTGCAATCTTTCCGATAAAGTAATTGTAGCCAAGTTAAGTTTTGTGTAAACTGTAATCAGTCGTATCAAGACTATACCACATTTACTCCTTAGGAATCCATAAGTGTTAGAAGACATCAAATCAAAGTTTCCCATTGTACAACTCAACAGGGACAAACAAACTGTGCCAGGCTATTAAGGGCTAAATCCATTACACATACCCTAAATCCACTGCATGTAGAACAAGTAAATTCAGAGACTACCATGAGCAAAACAAGTGAGACTTGCAGGTGAGGCAAAGATTTATCCAGTATGGTGACATACACATTTGTTATTCATACAATTTTAACACACATTTCTAAAAATCATGATTCGTAATTTTTATTTAGGGCACAAGTGACAGCTTCTTGAGTCTTGTGATTAGAGGTCTTAACCTAGAACACCAGAGATTTTTGGCCTCTACCTTGGAAACACTATGTTCAGCAGCTTCTGTCATGAACCTCAAATGCACAAAGCTCCATAGGCATAAAACTACTCATTTGACCAGACTGAAACTCTACAATTCCAACTTTCTCCAAAGTCAGCATACCTATTCCCTAAGAAAACTGTATAGTGTCAGATCAAGATAGTACTTTTAACATCCTTCTGCTAGGCTTCAGTTCAGCAAATATTTTGCCACACATCAATGTTTTTTGATGGCAGCATTCCTTGATTTCCACTTAATTTGCCATGGAAATAAGACTGCAGGTAACCTGCTTCTGACTAAATAAAATGTTCTACAAAAGGACAATTTAATCTGTACTTTTCTTTCACTTCCCACATGGTCAATAACTGTTCTTTCATTCCCTAAATACCTAAGAAAAGCCCATTTTCCTACTAGTCCAGGTATCAAACTTCTTTTTTTCCCTAAAGGAGCTGTATTGCTGATGGAATTTAGATACCTACTGTCAAAAATCTGGGATCTACGGTAGAATTACTGAAATCCACATTTAGTTATAGAAAAAAAAAATCTACTCACAGTAGTTGCTTAGAGTGATCTTTTTTTAAAGAATGATTTTTTTGAAGTCATGCCTATTATTTGATGAGATAGTAGACATTCCACTCAATAACATTACAGTCTTTCTTACTCAAGGCATATGATTTTGTAGTGAACATAGGAATGGATTTGAAAAATGTGGTCCATAGTGAGCTCCCTAAATTATTTAATCTATTTTTTCTCCAGAGACTTTTAGCATTGGAGCCATACAATGTACTAGAGATTTTGAAAGATTATGCTCTAAACTGATTTCAAAATGCAAGTTAACAGATTTTTTTTAAACCTACTGTTCTCAAAATAGTTTGAAATTCTCTAAGTGCAACATTCTTTCCAATCTACTGCTCATAATCTGTTTCTAAGGTTTAATTTGTGTATTTGTCTTTTCCTTAATTATTATTCTTATTCAGGATAAAGGAAATACATCCTTAAAATACCAGTGTGATGTGAAAACTATTCTCTGCCCTCCTTTATGAAAAGCTTAGGGGATTTTCTGTTTTAATTATGATTTGCACTTTAGACAATCATGGTATATGTAAGAAACACCACCAGAGGCTCTGTTGATACTTTCTTCCACTGGAATTAAAAAAAGACACAGTTGCACAACTCTATGGGACTGGCTGAATTTCTCATACTTTTGAAATCCACACATTTTGCACATCATTGCTATGTGAAGAGACAGAAAATAAATGTAATTATTCCTTTGTTCTATTCAAAAGGGCAATTTCAGGGTGCTTTTATAAGGAATCAGCTTTACTTGCAGCTCTTCACAGATTGTTGCTGTTCAAAACTGTTTTTTCCCACCCGACTATGTTTATCAAAAGGTTTCTTAAGGAGTAGAACTGATAGAGTAGTTAATATGCTACAAACTCAGCTTAGAGTCTACATTTGAATATTCCAAGTAATTTGCCATTCTGTAACAAAATACTTGTCTAAGAGGTGAAATAATTTTAACCTAGGGTTTCTTTTTTTCTTACTTTAAACCCAGCATTTAATTAAAAAATCTCCAAGGATTAAAAACTGCTGGATGATCTTATAAATAGTTACAATTTACAGTTGTTTTACTCCAGCTTATGCTTTTATGCAAGAAAATGAAATAAAAAGGCATCCTTGATTATACAGTCAAAAATGCTTCAGCCTTACCTGGAGGAGAGTTAATAATAGTTACAATTTACAGTTGTTTTACTCCAGCTTATGCTTTTATGCAAGAAAATGAAATAAAAAGGCATCCTTGATTATACAGTCAAAAATGCTTCAGCCTTACCTGGAGGAGAGTTAATAAGAACTAGCTATTCATTTAGGGTTTGGTAGGGACTAAATTTGGCTGTTTATGATTGATCTTATATTCTTGCTCCTCAACACCGTTCAACACATTTTCAACTTTTAAGTAAATGAGAAGTGTTTCAGAGTCTAGAAACCTGACCTTTAAACTAGGGATAATGGTGATGAGCAGCCAAATAATTCTTCCAGTTCATCACATGGTGATGGTTGCATTCAAGCTGCCTTATTATTTAGGTTAACCATGGACATAACTTGTTTGTCATTAAGACACTAAAGGTGTTGGGAACTTCACAGAATCACAGAATCACAGAATCACAGAATCACCGGGTTGGAAGAGACCCACCGGATCATCGAGTCCAACCACTCCCACAAAACACTAAACCATGTCCCTCAGGACCTCGTCCACTCATAACTTAAACACCTCCAGGGAAGGCGAATCAACCACCTCCCTGGGCAGCATATTCCAGTGCCTAATGACCCTTTCCAT
>WAAB01022648.1:59104-71645 GCA_013389865.1 Piaya cayana
GTGCCCCAAGTGCAGGACCCAGCATTTGGCTGTGTTAAACCTCATGCCATTGGACTCTGCCCAGAGGTCCAGCCTGTTCAGGTCCCTTTGCAGAGCCTCCCTACCCTCCAGCAGATCAACACTTCCACACAGCTTAGTGTCATCTGAAAACTTGCTAAGGGAGCACTCAATGCCTTCATCCAGGTTATTGATAAAGACATTGAACAGGGCTGGACCCAGCCCTGAGCCCTGGGGAACGCCACTTGTGACTGGCTTGCAACTTGAGTAAACTCCATTTACCACCACGCTCTGGGCCTGGTCATTCAACCAGTTATCCAACCAGAAGAGTGTGGGCTTGTCCAGTCCAGAGGCTGACAGTTTCCAATGCAGAATGCTATGAGAAACTGTATCAAAGGCTTTACTGAAGTCCAAGAAGACTACATCCACATAGACATCCTAAGACATCTTTATATATGTTTCACAGTTACTCCTGACCTGTTCTTAGTAGATCACAGTTGCAGGCAACACCTCCTGCAAGCCAGTGCAGGCATAGCTGTCTGTATTTTGATGGCAACATCATCCCACTGCAGCCCAGCAAAGTCTTGCTTATAGTTAAAATACACACCCAAATACTACCCTAGATGCATGAAATGTCCAACTTTTCATGAAGAAAGCCTATAATCAGGCCTTAAAATAAGGCAGTTCGAAATCCCTTATCTCTTAAAGGACACACATACAT
This sequence comes from Piaya cayana, assembly GCA_013389865.1. NCBI lineage: Eukaryota > Metazoa > Chordata > Aves > Cuculiformes > Coccyzidae > Piaya > Piaya cayana. Next base: position 59,823 of record WAAB01022648.1, read on the forward strand.
TGATATTGCAAAGGTGTACTATTTCTTTAATATAAGAAAAATGTTCCTTTTTCTGCTATGCAAAATCAGTTAGGAAGAGTAAATAATGAGAAGGGAAGGTAGACACATCACAACTCTGTGAAACCTAATGCAAAAACACTTGCTCGGGAGATATGCAATTGTCCAACACTCTTAAATTTCTGAGAGGATGAATTGGCACCACACTGACAAAAACTCAAGGAGAGAGCTATATTTTGTTCTTCACTTCCAGCCATAGTTCTTTCTGCCTGGAAACAAACTTAAAAACTCACAGCAGTGCTTAATATGTATATGCTGCCAAGTAAGGACAGCCACAAAGGTGTGGGCCTGAGGAAGCTCCAGCATTTTCTAATGAGCATTATAAGCAACTCTTGACCCAGCATGCCTGTAGCCTTATTTACAACTGACAACTCATTAGGGATGGTCCAGCATCTGTTAGCTGGTGCTCAGGAGAGGTCAATGCAAGGACCAGGCCAAGAGTACAGCCAACAGATGCAGTGGCTCATGCAAGAGCATGCAAGGAAGGGGACCTCAGCTGAAACTGTTACTGGGTACGCAGTCTCAGGTACGGTGGTGATACAGGGTAATTTTTCTGGCAGGTGCTGGAGTAGCTGCCCCTACCAGATCACAGGCTTTGGTGCAGATAGAGCTTGGGGTGGTGGAAGCACTTCTCTAAGTCTCAGGCTGCAGGATGTATCTTTGATGCCAGGAGAGATGGCCTTATTTATTGTGGGTCTGCTGTCTTGGCAGAGCTGTGCCACCAAGCAAAGGAGTTATGGAAGGATGTGAGCTGGCTGTACAGCATCAGAGAAGAGGAAAAGGAGATAGACAGGATCTTCTCTGAGATGCAACACCTTGAAGTGTTTTTCTGGAAAAAAATTTTCACAGAAAGGGTCACTGGGCATTGGAACAGGCTGCCCAGGGAGGTGGTTGAGTCACCTTCCCTGGAAGTGTTTAAGGCACGGGTGAACAAGGTGCTGAGGGGCATGGTTTATTGTTTTATAGGAATGGTTGGACTCGATGATCCAGTGGGTCTCTTCCAACCGGATTGTTCTATGATTCTATGATTCTATGAAGAACTGGACTCTGACTGTAACAGAGATGCAGACATTGTCCACACTTCTTGGTATTTAGGTAAGCGCAACCTCTGAAGAAGGCAAAGGATGGAAACTGGTGACTCCCAGCATCAAGAGTAGGGCTCCTGCCCTGTCTAACGACTTACAACTACAAAACAGGTTCACTGCTTTCAAAGTTGAAGAGAAGTCACATGTGACTTCAAGCAAAGGATCTGTGCCATCTGAGCCTAACCTGTGAAAGACTAGCAGGAAAGAAGCTGTGAATGATTACAGCACGCAAACCTCAGCTGCAGAAGGACCTGCCTGACCTATCAATTATAGAAGTTTGCTGACTGCAGGGGCCCAGAACAGGGATATTGTGGAGGGACTGTCAAATCTTGTCTGATTAGCTGACTACTACCACTACCCCCTGCTGTTCTTCCACATAGTCACCAATGATGATGCAAAGAGAAACCTCAAGAGTATCAAAAGTGACTACAGAGCTCTGGGGGCAGTAGTCAAGGTCATGGGGGCACAAATAGAGTTCTCAATCTTGCTGCTTAGAGGAAAGTGTGTAGGGAGGAGGACATTGATAATATAGGTAAATCGCTGGCTAAGGAGCTAGTGTTGGTGACAGGGTTCTGGGTTCTATGACTTTGGGGCCCTGTTTGCAAATTAGTGTCCACTTAAGAGAGATCCACCTCACTAAGCAGGGAAATGTTAGCTATGCCAAAATGGCTAACCTGGTATGAAGGGCTTAAAGCCGGACTGGCGAGGGAGAGAAAGTCACCAGCAGCCCTGTGAAAATGTCATGCACAGAACTGATGAGCAAAGAGCCTGAAGTGGTGTGATGGGAAGGAATCACAAAATTAACAAAAATAGGGCTTAAACAGGCTCACCTCCATCATTTTTATGTAAGCAAGGAAGTACCTGTAGGGCATCATTATTGAGAAATCCCCAAAGCCATTTCTGATAAATTAGTATGCTGTGTGTACAGTGCGTGGAATCAACATGAGTAAGATCTGTGTGGAGTTGCAGGGATTCAGGGTTTTCTGGGATCACAGAGATATGGTGGGATAGTGCCTATGAGTGGAGGTGTTGCAATTAGAATCACAGAATTGTTTAGGTTGGAAAAGGTCTTTGAGATCATCCACTGCAACTGTAAACCTAACAATACCACATTCACCAGTAACCATGTCCCTACACACCGCATCTACATATCTTTTAAATAGCTCTAGGATTGGTCAGTTGCTTTCCTGAGCAGCCTGTTTCAATTCTTGACAACCCTTTTGGGGAAGTAACATTTCCTACTATCCAACCTAAACCTCTACTGCTGCAGTTTGAGACCATTTCCTCTTGTTCCATCAATTGTTACTTACGAGAAAAGACCAACACCCATCTTGCTGCAGCCTTCTTTCAAGTAGCTGTAAAGAGCAACAAGGTCTCCCCTCAGCCTTCTTTTCTCCAGACTAAACAATCCCAGTACCCTCAGTTGCTCCTGACCTGTGCTCCAGAACCTTCACCAGCTTTGTTGCCCTTCTTTGCACACACTCCTACATCTTAAGCACTCTAGTGAGGGGTCCAAAACTGAATGCAGTATTCAAGGCACAGCCTCACCAGCACCAAGTACAGAGGGACCATCACTTCCCTAGTTTTGCTGGTTACACTGGTTCTGATACCAGCAATGGAAGGATACAAGCTCTTAGGAAAGACAGACTGGGAAGCTGAGGAGGTGGAGATGCACTTCATGAGAGAACAGGTGAACTGCATGGAACTCTGCCTGGGGATAGATGATGAGCCACCTGAGATCTTATAGGTCAGGACTAAAGAGAATATAAGTAAGAGTGCCATTGTAGTTGGTGTCTGCTATAGGCTGCAAGACCAGGAAAACCAAGTGGATGAGGACTTGTACAGACACTAGGAGAAGTCTCATGTTGATAGGCCCTCATCCTTACAGAGCTCCAGTATCTGTTGGAGGGACAACACAATACTGCATAAAGAATTGTGGGTGTTCCTGGAACACATTTAGAAGAGCTTCTTGACTCAAGTGACAAAGCAGCCAAAGAGGAGAGGTACTCTGCTGGACCTCATACTCACCAATAAAGAGAGACTCAAAGGGTATTTGAAGGTCAAAGACATCCTTGGCTGCAGTGACCATGAGATGGTGGAGTTCAGGGCTCTGAAGGGATGGAAAGGACAGAAAGCCAGATCACAATCCTGGACCTGAGGACAGCAGGCTTTGGCCTCTGGGGATCTGCTTGGAAGAGTCATATGGGCTAAGACCCTGAGGGAAAAGGGACCCAGGACACCTGGTTAATATTCAGATATCACCTCCTCCAAGCTCAGTGAATGGGGAAGGGGACCTGGTAACAAAGGAAGTGGAAGATGCTAAAATAGTGAGTGCCTTCTTCAACCCCAGGCCCCAGAGACCAGAGGGCACAATCTGCAGGACAGAATTCATAACCATGGTGGAAGAGGATCTGGTAAGGGAATACTTAAACTGGACATACAAACTTCCATGGTCCCTGACAGGGTGCAGTCATGAATACTGAGTGAGCTGGCTGATGTGATTGCAAAGCTACCCCAGAATCTTTGAACAATCATGACAACTGGAAGAATTGCTTGAGGATTAGAGAAAGGCAATGGTCACTCATATCTTCAAGGAGAAGAAAAAGGAGGGTTTAGGAAACTCTAGGCTGGTCAGCCTCCCCTTGATCCCTGGGGAGGTGATAGAGCAGCTAATGCAGGAAACTATATGCCCTCTGGCACACAGACCTTGACATCCGGGAGAAACGGACTGATAGGAACCTCATGGAGTTAAACAAGAGGAATTGCACAACATCCTGCACCTGGGGAGGAACAACTCCATGTACCAATACATGCTAAGGGTCCTGCTGGACATGAAGTCGAACGTGACCTAGCAATGTGCCATTGCAGTAAAAGGCTAATGGTATTTTGGTCTGCATTAGAAGGTGTGCTTCCAGCAGGCTGAAGCAAGTGATACTTCCTGTCTCCTCACAAACGGTGTGGACACACCTGGGCATCTGTGTATTCCAATTCTGTGTTCCCCAGTACACGAGAGAAATGAACATATTGGAGAGCACCCAGCAGTGGGCCCCTAAGATGTTGGAAGGACTGGACCACCTCATGGGTAAGGAAAGGCTGAGGGAGTTGGGAATGTTCAACCCAGAGTAGAGAAGGCTCACAGAGAATCTTATGCATGTATAGAAATGCCTGAAGGGAAGGTGTAGAGAAGGAGCCAGACTCTTTTCAGTGGTGTCTGATGACAGGGCCAGAGGCAATGAACATAAGCTAAAACACATAGGGTTCCCTCTGAACATGAGAGAATACACAGTAAAAAAGCACTGATAGAGGTTGCCCAGAGAGGTTATGGAATCTCTATCCTTGGAGATATCCAAAAGCTACCTGGACATTGTCTTGGGCAACTGGCTCTAGGTGGCCCTGCTTGAGCAGAGGTGTTAGACTAGATGAAGTTCAGAGGTCCCTTCCAACCTCAACTGTTCCGTGATTCCATATTTTTTGGACTAGAGGAGAAGAACAAAGAACACTAAAGATTTGGGTATTTAGTAATTACATGTACTTTGGAACTGGAAAAGCATGCTTACAGCCTGATTGAACAAAAACACACTTTAATCTTTCATAAAAATAAAAAGCTAAATACTATCCTATCCTTGCTTCACCTAAATTCTCCAAAGAAATGTGGGATGTTGCAAACACAGATCAGTGCACAAGAAGTCATGTGTGAAGATACACAGGTATGCAGAAGTATGCACAACAGATAAGGCAAATACAAACTAGCTTATATCAACATTTAGGGCTAAATGAAACCTGAAGAGAGTAGTATGCTATGTTATACACTATATTGCTAAAAATTACATGGGCTCTATGTTACCTTCAAACTGAACATGTGGACAGAGAAGAACACACATGAGGAAATTACTTACCCTCCGTCCTCGGAGTATTTGTGACCAAAGGCAAGGATGTCAGATGCCCGGCCACTGCCATCGCATATCACAACAGGAACAGGAGGAGTGTCTCGCAGGTACTCCAGAACAATGGAAATAACATTAGGACCTCCTTCCACAATGAGGGCCACCACTGGAACACCCTGACCAATTCCTGGAGTATTGAAAAAAAAGAAACAAAGAAAACCAAACAAAAAAGAAAAGGGAAAATAAAATGCAAACACAGCAAGATAAACAAAACATAACAGAAGACAGGAAAAAAAACATTAGACTGAAATTACTGCATCGTGACTGTACAGTGTTATGTTACAGAGAATGATGTTTGGAAAATCATAGATTTTAAGGACAGAAGAAACCAGTGTAGTCATCTTGTCAGTTCCACTGCATAAAAAATGGATTTTCTAGAATTATCTTCTATTTTAATTACAATATTTATGGCCTAAATAGACCATGAACTTTAAAAATAAATCAAATCCTGGTTTGAAAGCATAGAAAATCCATCACAATTCTTACTAGCATGTTCAGAGTCATGACTTTGTAGCTTGCTTATAATCTAGATTTTGCATGGTGTCAGTTTCCAATCACTGGGGCTTCTATTAGCTTTGCTTGTCATTTTAAAATCCCCTCTATGATATTTTTGTTGCCCTCTTAGATGCATTTGAAGGTTGCAGCTTAAATACCTGCTGGATAGCCCCATAATATTCTCTTTGATAAACTAAGCATATTCTGTCACAAGTCAATGCAGTACTTGTTTTCCAGTTCTACTCTGTCTTTCAGTTTGTCTCTGAATTCTCCCCAAATTTGAAACATATTTCTTGATTTGCAGAACCCCACATTGGGAACGTTGCTCCAGAGAGAGATGAACTCGTGCTGAAAAGGAGGAAAGAGGCTTTCATTTTCAGTATTTGTCATGTATTTAGATAGGAGTCCCCTGCAAAGTTACAGACAGACTTTGCTTGGAAAGTCTTGTGGATTTAGACAAAGGATATTTGACACTAGACTGGTGTTAACAAGACTGCAAAATATTTTATGGTTCTCAGTTCTTGACCAGTACACTCAAAAGGACCCAGGCAGCAGAACTAGCTGAGTATTTTTATTAGCTTTTTTTGTCAACTGAAAGACTTTTTCCTTTTAAATTAGGTTTTCCCAAGAAAGTTGCCAAACAACAATGGGTTTTAATGTGAATGCCTCAGGTTTCCATTTAGAGAGAGTTCAATCCAAAAAAGCAAAGGTAAGCTTGTGAGTCTGGAATATTAAATCTGGTTAGACTCTCTAGAAACATTCACAACTGAAATGATTTTTGACATTCACAAACATTTTAAAGGATTTGAATTACTGTCTAGAAATGAAATGAACTGTACTTTACAAAAGGAAAATACCCAGTTCTTATATGCAAGAGCAAAACATTGTAAGCACCTTCTGAGCCCTTTACAAGCAAACATCAGGTTTCCTGGAGGGACTCTCAGCATGCTTTGTAATGGGTGTACCTACTCTCCATTTGTGGCTCTTCATTACATAAAACTTAAGGAAAAAACAAGGTGTTTGTTCATGTTAAGGAAACTATAATCAGTTATAAAATCCAGGCTGATGAAAGAATGTAGGGTAGAATATAACAAGGTGATTAACTGACAGACTTTTCACAGGGCTAATAATGGTAAATATTTTTATTGATATTAAGGACTCCCCTGACCTGCTGTTCTACCTAATCATTAAGTTATTTTGATGGTTAAGTCCTTTTCAAAGGTCCTACTGGAAAAGCATTTTGAGGGATTGCAGTTAAATGAGAAAGGAAAATTAAGAAGTTTGCTTAAGAAGAGTGAATTATAAGTCTGATGGGTTAACCTGTCCCACAGGCACTCACAGTAACTTTAAGGGATTTATATAACTATGGACAAAAGAAAACCCCAGTGATTTTTTTACCAGGGCTGGTCTTTTGTAAAGTATTTGCTATAATGCCATATATGAAAATGTTATCAAAGCTTAATGTAAGTGTATGGATTTGAAAATATGTAATTAACTAATGGGTAGAGTTGTACGTGGAACTGTAGTACTGGAGTTTCTTGAAGAACTTACACTGATTTTCTCATTATTATTAATGATTTCAAAACAAGAAGTAGAACTGGTACTGACATTGTCTAATGAGATAACATGAAGATTCTCAGTAATGAGTCAAACTGAGTCCAGATGACATAAAGGATTGAGTAACAGAAACGGAAAAAGTTCTCAGTGCAAGATGCAAAGTCATTTACCTGGTGATTAATAATTTCTTCTGCAAACTGGGAACACATTAGGTGTATGTAAATGCTAGAAAAGAGAAAGGTGTGATCCAGCTGATCACAGGAGAACTAAATCTTTGGTATAGCAAGACCACGAGCAAGGCAGGTATGATCCCAGAATACACACAGCCAAATATTTTCTTTAGGAGATATGGGCACATCAGTAAACCTGAAGATAACACATTCTTTACAAGGCTCAGGCCAGCAGCATTATAAAAACAGTTTCTTACTTTAGTTGTGATTGTCAGAAATGAGGCAATGCTGAGATAAAATCATGCTCACACAAAACTAGACTACAGTACCAGGGTTGCAATCTCCTAGCACACACTGAGAAGGTGCAAACTTCTTGCCACTCATGGACAGTCTAATAAACCAGCAAGCAAGGAGTTTTCCCCTATTTTTTTTTTTTTTTGTGGAATTTACTACAAAATTCTCCTAGTCTGGGCAAAATTAAGGATAGCACTGATCTTACTGGGCTTGGAAATTCTGTGTTTCACATTTTATTAACTGGAAGGAGAGTAGCTGTAATGCATTCCCCTGAAATGTTGTCCTTTCTGAAACTGTAGAAAACCCTTCTCAGTATAGGACAATGCATTATTATTATTATTATTAGGAAAGACCCCTCCATCACTGGTGTTGTTTTCCAAACATAGAAAAAGATCAATTAATTTTCACAGATCTAGATATTTTTCTGTTTCTTAGAAGGCAGTAAATGATATGTTGCTCAGCTTTTTTAATATCTTTTTTAGGGAAAGATTTATCCTCTTTTGAGTTCAAGTTAATTATTTTAAAATATCTGATAAACTTATCTTATAGTCATCTGATAGTTACACAAAGGACTTATTTTTAAATTGGTCAATTTATACTCTTCCCCCCAGCATTTCTAGGATGTAATATAGTTCCTCCAAATCTTTTTCCTTTGGGAAGATGGAGAAACCTTCTTGTCTAGCAGTATATCTGCAGACTGGAGAACAGCTAGGAACGCTGACTATTTAGTTATCACTGTGAGGTTTCTGTCTTAACTATCTACACCTATGTTTGAAGATGGTAAATGCCTGATCCCAAAATAAAAGGCCTTCATACTTAATAACATTCTCAGAATATTCTGTGTTATTGAAAATATTCAATAAGTCAGAGAGGAGGTGTTTTTCTCAGATTTTCAAACTAAATATTCAGTTCATTGTCAAGAGCATGCATGTGTGAAATCTCTCACACAAAACTGGATCTTAACTATACCTCATTTAATAAAGTCTCCAAATCACATACTGAAGTGTTAGCATTCCTGCTATAAATGCAAAAAGACAGATACTTTGATGACTTAATTAACAGAATATATCCGAAAGTGTACTTATTTTTCATTTTATATAATGATTCATCCAAAAAGGAGAAAAAAATAGTACCAAATATCTGAGAGTTAGAATCAGTTCTCTGAGGCTCATCAATATATTTATTTCTAAAACAGTAATTTGTATTTGGAGCATTTCAATAAGCATGGATTTTTGCAAAGCAGACTAGGTTGCTATGTATCTCACATAGTCAGATATTGTGGGTATTTTTGGTACAATACTGTAAAGTAGACTGCAATATTGTATGAAAGATTTTTACAGTCGACCTAAAGCTTCATTACTGCATTACTGCTTTTGTTGTCAGGAACAGAGGCTGTGAGAGACTACATGCAATTGTGATACCAGTAAGATATGTACATACTGGAACATTTGTCCTGATGCATAGTAGTGGCAACTTGTAGGTCTTCAGAATGCTACACAGAAAAATAATCCATCTTTTCCCTTGACACGGTGATAGTGCCTGAATATGTAAGTTAAAACAAAAAACTAGAAGAAATTAATGAATTTGGAAATGGAAACAAGGAAAAACTGCATCATGTCTGTGCTCTGTTTAAAAAAAACAACACCACACTTTGCAGTAGTCCTACTTTGCTTTCACAGTTCTTGGAAAAACATGAATAATTTATACTATGACTATATAAATAATCTATAACTGTCTCATAAATTATTACTAATTATTTTTATGAAGAGCTAAACATGAGTTACCCTTTTTTTTTAATAGACCACCAAGTGAATTAAATGCCTCACTTACTATAAAATGCATTTACTACTCATGTTTTTAAGTGTGCTTATAAGGGTAACTGGGACACATCAGTATGCTGTGCGCTATTTCTAAATTCACCCCTGAGATTGGCACAAATAAAACCTAGAGGCTCTAGTTCCATCTCCCTGACAGTATTGTCTCTAATTTCTGCATCTTAACACTGGGTGCATGTAGGCTGATTTCCCACTGGCCACTTTTGCTCCTTCATCAGGTCAAACACATTGGTATGAGTTCCCCTACATTAATTTCCTTTTTATACCTAGAAATTTTGGCTGGAAAATTTGTAATCATTTGCATTTGTTCAGGATGTTGGAGCCTGTGGCTCTCCCACTGGAGGAGTTATAGCACAGTGGTTGGCATGTCTCCCACACAACAGAAGCTGGATACAGTAGAACTCAAGGCTGAGTGCACATAAAACAGAATTGCCAAGGATATATCCCGAGAATCCAAACTGTCTTAAAAGGTTGGAAAGAATAAGCCTCTGCAAACCTACACACCATGCATAGGCAGTCAGCCTGACTTCTCGAAGTCTTTTCTTAACGAGGCACACACACACTACTCATCTGTGCAGTATGCAGTAATCCCACACTTCCTAGAAATCCTGAACCTATTGTGGTGTCTACAGGGATGTATAAGGCAACACTGAGATGGAATGGCTCATCAGTTCTTCATGAAATCAGGTATATTTGCATGATCAAGTGTCCTCCTCAGTTTTGCATAGAACCACCATCCAGGTTCACAGGTTACTAAACTTTCCCAGACCTAGATGTACTGCAGATGGTGGGGTACATAAATTAGCAGTTTTCTCCACCGGTCATAATGACACAGGCTGTCATGTGTGTATGTAAGATAATGAGGTAATGAGCACTTACTGGTAGAAAGTTTCTATAACAGGTTTCAGAGTTGTTTCAGACCTCTAACTTTTCTTTTAGTATGCTGAAAGTAATCATCCCTTCCCTTACGCACATAATATCCCTCATAAATAATCACACAGAACTGTATGATATGATGACAAAACAAGAAACTTAATTAAGAAAAGTTTTTAAAATGGCAAAAGACTTCATAAATATAAATTTATAGCAACTTGGCCTTGAAGCAAAAACTGGGTGCAGAGGTTTATTTAACCTTAACACTAATGCACTCTCAACACATTCACTACAAACCTGTTACCAATAAATATCTTGACGCTCTCTTTGATTTGGTAAATTCTAACCTGTACATCTTGGTTTGGTTTACTTTGATTGTTACAAATATATTGCACGTGCAACAAATGAAACAAAACTGGGCTGCATTTGAAAGTCATGTGGATGAATATGTAGTAAATCAAAATGAAAAATGAATAATGAATTTACACATGATTCTTACTAGGAATGAAAACACCAAAACCAGCCTGGATGTCTGGGCCACTAATCCTAAAGCTAGTGACTATGTAACAAATCCTTAATTGCATCAAATAGATGATTTTTTTCCCAGGTATAGGCAATTTATTTAACAGACAAGGTTACAGTTCAGGACTTTTAATACAAGGATTGTTTATCAGTGGCCTTTAGTGGAAAGACCCGTTTAACTATCAAAGGGAGACTGATAAAGTTGTGAAGCTCATTAAAACATTCATGTGCCTATAGGGTCTTTGATGACAGTTTTGAACTACATTTTTATCAAATCTCATTTTAGTTTTAATCTAAATATGTGAGATAAACTATAATTTTTGAGTGGAAGTCAACTAATAAGCACTAATCATTCATATTTGAAACAGGGCAAAATAGTGTTTCTGAGGGTTTTTTCAGACTTTGAGGCTTACAGTGTCTTGAAGCTCAGGTTGGAACTTATGGATTATGGGACCTTGGGGGTTAAGGGAACTTGTGGATTATGGGAACTTGAAAACCAAAGGAATTCTTTAGCTCAAATAGTCTGTCTTAGAAATCCAACTTCCACACCACTGCTATATTTCATGGGTCTAGCAGAATATGCAACAGTGTGCTGCATCAGCAAAGGCTGAAAGAAACATGACATAAAACCTGTGGTTTTCATAAGTACTTTGGTAAAAGTGTTTGTGTAGCAATTGAATACCCTAGTGAGAGGTACTTAATACAGAATGGATAAACAATTAAATATGCACTGGAATTTTAATAAGTAAAAGTCCACCCACTGTGAGCTTAAATGTTTGAGGAAACTAGTTCTCAATTTCTGAATTTGCCTTTCAGTTACAGTGTCAACAGACATTGCTCTTTTTCTGTTAATGGGGCGTTTCTAACAACTGAGTAAGAGCTACTTAAATAGCACTGGATTTACAACAGTCTTCAAAAGTTTAAAAGACAAGTAAATACGTCTGCTTCTCTTCTGGACACTTATGTCCCCACAGAATCACAGAATCAAAGA
>WAAB01022649.1:25023-48234 GCA_013389865.1 Piaya cayana
GGGGACATGGGTCACCATCCCCTCCTCAGCCAGGGGGGGACATGGGTTCTCCCCCAATCCAGCCAGGAGAGGACATGGGACCCCCAACCCCAGCCAAGGGCGGGTATGGGGGGTGATGTCCCCCAACCAGAAAGGGACATGGGACCCCCAACCCCAGCCAGGAGGGAGCACGGGACACCCCCAAAATCCAGCCAGGAGAGGACACCAGACCCCCAACCCCAGCCAGGGGGGAGGAGAGGGGGTGTCCCCCAACCAGGAGGGGACATGGCACCCCCAACCCCAACTAGGAAGGGACATAGCTCCCCCTCCAAGGCAGGAGGGGACATGAGACACCCCCCCCCTTCTCTCCAAACCAGGAGGGGGACATGAGACCCCCCCCGTTCTCTCCAAGGCAGGAGGGGACACGAGACACCCCCCCCCCGTTCTCTCCAAGGCANCCCGACCCCGGGGGGGGGGGTTGGGGGCTGGGGGGGGGCGGCCCCATCCCTCCGGGAGAGCCGGGGGTCCCTCCCCGCCGTCCCCGCTCTCCGGGCTGGGGCTGGGATGCTGCGATGCTGCCGGTCCCTCCTCCATCCCGGTGGGATCCGCGCTCCCCGAACTTGCGGGGGCTCCTCTGGGGCTGGGGGGGGGGGGTCGGAGGGACAAGGGGCGCTCCCCAAAGCCGGGTCCGACACCCTTTGGGGCGGGGGGAGCTTCCCAGGGGTGGATAAAGGGAACAAAAGGGGCAGGGAGGCAGCGCCGAGAGCAGAGGGTGAAGTTGGAGGGCACAAACCCCCTGGTTTTATCCTTAATCGGGCTGTTATTATCATCACCCTTAATAGGATGCTGGGTTCGGCTGATATTTATCCCAGCTGGAGCTTCACGTCGCGCGTTTCCATAAGCCTTGTTGTCCTACCTGTGTTCCAGGCGCGAGCGGCTGCGTTTGAGTTGGTGCCAGAGACAGCGAAGCCCCCGCTGAGCCCAGGGCTGGAGCAAGGAGGGCAGCTTGTACCTTTGTCTCAGTCCCTGTCTGGCTCCTGCGCATGGGACGGAGCTGTGGGACGAGCTGGCATCGCTCACGGAGCTGTGGGACGAGCTGGCATCGCTCACGGAGCTGTGGGGCACGGGCTGGCATCGCTCGGCTCCGGGTAAACAGGCAGCGGAGAGCGACAGGGCAACCCACTGGCATCCCCAGCCTAGGGGAGCTGGGAGACAAACTAAAACAAAGGGAAAGGGGTGGCACTGGCGTCCCTACGCTGGGTGCGATGGGTGAAATGGGAGCTGTAAACACGCACCTTATTGTCTGGATCTTTAAAATCTGAACAAGTTAGGAGGAGAGATGGGAGAGGAGCGTGTAGATTGTGCTTAGAGTAAGGTGCCCGGAGCCGCGTTTGGTTTTCTGAATGAATCCGTTTCGTTATCTGAGCTGTAGTTTGTTACTGAGATTGTAGAAGGGTGACAGTTCTTATATTAATAACCCGAGACCTGAGCCTGGCAAAGAGTCTTGTATAGACTCGGCTTAGAAAACAGGGAAGGAGCAGCTGTCACCTCTGTGGGACACCCCTGACCTCACTTTTGGATTTTGCTGCTCACATTCCACCCCCGATTTTTGCTATTTAAACTTACAAACTTACTTTGACAGCAGATATCAGAGTGCAGGGCTGGCACGGGCGGGTGGGACAGCCCGGGGGTGGCAGCAGGACCCCCTGCCCTGCGACAACGCCAATGGGGACGGCTCCTTGCACCCACGAGCTGCAGGTTGTGTTCAGTGCAGGTAGGGCTGTATTAATTAAAATGACCATAAATGACGTCCCGAGCAATAATGGCTTTTAGAAAAAATCGATATTGTCAAGACGAGGTGGAATTAAAATGGATTCATGTTTCTTTAAAGAGCGACAAGCAGTGTGGTAGGACAGCTGGGACCATCTGCGCGGAGCGGTGAGTGGGAACCCAACCTCTTGACCCGTCTCTTTCCCACCCTCCTCAGTGCCCGGCAGGTCCTGCCTCCGGGCGTTAAATGCACCAGAACCAAGAAACGTGCCACGGGGGGAAGGACTTGGCCAGAGCGAGACAATGAGCCACCCCGCGCGCAGCTGAACGGGAGTCCAGGGCGTCACGGGGAATTCAGAGAGACGCTGGGTTGCTTTATATCTCAGCAGCTCTGGTGGGGCGAGAGGGCGGCAGAGGGGGGTGCAAAAGTGCCCTGTGCAAGGAACCAGGCTCGGAGGGTAACGTGGCAAAATTAAAGGCCGTTCAAGTAGCCGCTGTTTAGTTTGTCCGTGTAAAACAGCCTTTGGCTGCTTTTGAGGAGGGGATTTTCTCACAAAAGAGCGGATGTTGGCACAGCTCCCGGTTCCCAAGGAAAGGTTATCGTCAAGTGCAACTCTATCCCCCACCAGCGTGGGACTCGAGGGCTCCAGCACCGATTTTTCTCCTTCTCCTGCCTTGTGCATTAAGAGCCGTATTTCAGTAGTCGTGTGCTTGGTTTGGGCTGCCCCTGCGCCCCGGCGTTTCGACACGCAGCCCACGCTGAGATCACGCCGAGCTTTGCCAGCCAAGGCGCCGATGAGCGTGGGGCCGGGCGTGCTTGCACTGGCCTGGGCAGCGTCCCTGGGGAGCTCCGGCACGGCTCCCAAGGCTGAAGCCGTCCCGCTTCAGTCAATGAGGGAGCTCCCATGCCCGTCGCGTGTTTCCCACTGTAAGCTGATAGTTTCTGGCATATGGGGTGTCCCCGTTGAGTGGGATTCATTCAGAAGCTTCTGGCATGTGGGGTGTCCCATCGAGTGGGATTCATTCAGAAGCTTCGCAGGCAGGAGAGCCTCAGCTGACACAGGCATTCGCCCCGGCAGGGCAGGGGATCCAAGACATCTCTGTGCTTGGATCGATTGCCGAAGCTGAGGTTCTCATCCCAGCTCAGGGAGCTGTTTCGGACAAACCAGCTCTTCACCCCTCGCCCTCTGTATGCAGAAAATACAGAAGATCTTGTTCGCCTCCTTGGGGGTTTATGGATGCGTTTGGTTTGCTGGCCTGGAGTGGAGTGAGTTGTGCTTCTCCCCTCCTGGCATCTGTCCTTCCCGAGGCAGCTGTGAAATGCGCCTCAGAGCTTGCAACTTTTCCATTAATGCAATTAATACCCCTGCTAAAGTCCTCTTGACTTTATCATCTGGATTCAGAGTCTTGCGAACATCATTCCAGGGCACAGAAATACGATGTCTGCTTCCCGAGTTTTAGGGCGTCATCTCAGCCGAAAGATCAGATTTAACAAGAATTGTCTTGCTTGGGGATTAGCAGAGAGGAATTTCATTCCCGTGGCTCCTGCTGCAGGCGGCATCGCCTCCATCAGCGCTCTGACACGGGGGTTGTTTGCATTTATACGTAGGAACATCCACACCCCGACCCCGGGACTGGGGCTTCGGGGCTCTTCAGTGAGAATATATCACTTATTATCCAGCTAGGGGCTGGTGAGGGCAGAGTCATCCTGCATGGCTGTGACCGCCGAGGGGTCACAGTTGAGTTAGCTGGAGTTGTAACCTGACTTTGCATGTTTTGGTCTTTCTTGAGGAATCCGGCATGTCTCAGGGCTTTCTGTTCCTTTTATTCTAGGAGGAAAAGTATTAAAGTTGGTGTTTAAACCAACCCCCAACACTCTGACTCAAACTTTTGAATGTTCTCCCTGCGCGTTCATCATAAATCATGAGTTTGATAGAGTCTGACTCCCTTTATATATTAATTTACATCCTGGTAGATAATGTTTCTTGCTATGAATATCTTGGAGGAATAGAACATTTTGTCTGAGGAGTGAGAATTACAGCAAATTATTTTTAATCTTCGTCTCGCACCGGGTCCTATTCCAGTAACGGTGTCACGCTTGAGAAGGAGCCTGCTGGATTTTCACTGCTGCTGTTTCTGAAGGGGATAAAACGCAAGGACAAAAAGAAGATCACAAGCTCTTAGCACCCATCAGGGGGAGGGAAGGTGCAGCACTGAGCTGGGGAGCAGCTCCAGAGTTATGCCCAGCCACANAGCTGGGGAGCAGCTCTGACCCACGCAGTGCGCTCCAGAGTTATGCCCAGCCACAATCGCGGGCTCGTTGAAGATTATCTCATTAGTGACCCAAAGGAAAACACAGCAACAATATCATCAGCTCAGCAGCTCTGAAATAATTTTGGCCTCTATTATGTCATCGTCCTTAAATACCAATTGTTTGTTGCTGGCTCTGTTGCCCATCAGCGCTATTATTAAGAGCCGTTATTTGCCATTTGTTCTTTCCTGTCCTCTTAGCAATAACTTCCCCTCCGGGCAGTTCTTCTGCCTCAGCCGGACGTCTCCCTTCCTCCTGGTTCCGACAAACACCTTTGCAGTTCCCGGGGCTGAGCTGAAAGCCGGGCTGCGCTCGCTGGCTTTTCCCTGTTCTCCCATCAGCGTCAGGAATCATCTGCGGCCCCCGGCAAGCCAGATGTGCAGATGGGTGGGAATACAGGCAGCTGTGGCTCGAGAGGTGAACGGGAACCGAGTTCTCACGACTGGTGAGTGTAGATGCCAAGAGGAAAATGTTGATCCCCAAAGCGGGTTAAAAAAGTTACTGATTTACCTGACAAATCTCCCTTATTTGTCCATCTCTGGTACTTGGCCTTGAATTAGATGAACGGACAGTGACTTCCAGGGGCTGTTCCCTGGGGCGAGCCGTCCTCCCGCAATGTTAATCGTTGGTGGGAGATCATTGATTTACAAACTCTATAAACCCTTCGTGGTTGGAAGCTCAGGGAATAAGCATTTTGAGGAAATCATTGAGCAGGAATGGCTTACAGAGCAGTGGGTCTCTTTGCTATTCAGGATGGTACATTTCCCATGTTAAAAACCCAACAACCCGGTTTTCGAGATGCTCGCTGCTTGGGTTTCCCCCTGCTCACGTCAAATATTCCTTGATCCTTTGCAAGTGCATTTTGCCACTCAGGGTGGCTGTGGTTTAAGCAGGTTTTGCTGTGGAGACGCGTTGAGCCAGAGCTGCCTCGTTCGTGCCTTCACGGAAGGATTGATCTGGAAGTAATACCTCAGTGCCAGAAAAAGGAGCATTTAGCAGCGCGCGCTGCATCCCAGCCACTGAAGCAGAACGTGGGCATCATCGCTGAGTGCTTCTCTTGCTGTAAAAGGCATCTCTCCTGGCTTCTTCAGAATTAGATAAAAACATTTGTAGGGACTGCGAAAGTTTCAGGAATTAGAACATGTGAGTTGGAAGGAACCTACAGGATTACCAAGTCCAACTCCTGTCCCTGCNCTGAGTTGGAAGGAACCTGCAGGATCACCAAGTCCCTGCACAGGAGAACCCCAAAATAATGAGATGCAATTTGCAGCATCTCATTAACCAGTTTATAGAGATAAACTTGAACATCAACGCTCTCTTATTTCTGATTTGGCTTCTCTTGGAAGCAGAGGTGCCAAGCAACCGCTTACATTGAAGCACAAAGCGTCTCAAACGAGACACTCCGAGTCCCTTAGGATGCTGCCCTTGCACAGAAACCCACAGGTACGAGGAGGGAAGAGGCTGATGAACAAGATCTGTGCTGGACCCGAAGTTCTGCAACAAACGCCGTTTCCCCTGCGCTCTGCTCTGCAGCACAACCGAGCGCGAGGCTGATTCAGCAGCAGCTTTGGGATTTACAGCTCACAAACATGCCCAAGGCAGAACATCTCCTGATGCCCCGCAGAGCCCGGCTTACGCAACGGCGCTTGCATAACCCCAGCGAGCATGGTCAGGGGCTCTTTCTGTGTCACATTAGGGCTCCCTGGGGTTTTGTGTCACATTCATGCTCCGTTTGGAATCGCCTTTCGGTTCATCACAGATCGGAGTTCCTTCTCCATGAGGCTTGTGACCAAAGAGCCAGCAGTGGTTGTCCCTTCAGCCTTGAGCTCCCAGCCCCATCCAGCCTGGCCTGGAACCCCTCCAGGGATGGGGCAGCCTCCCCTGCTCTGGGAAACCTGTTCCAGGGCCTCCCCACTCTCACACCAAAACATTTCACCCTAAAATCTCATCTCAATCTCTCCTCTTTCAGCTAAAGACAGCAGGGAGTGGCTGTCAGACAGCCAGAGTTTTCTCTCTGAGATGAGTACCCCAGGGTGATCCCTTGTGGATGGAATCCCAGCCCCTGGAGGACGTTTGGTCACCAGTGACTGCACTTTGGGTGGGTTTCACCCCCCCTTCAGCTGTTAAAGGCTGAACAGATACCGTGAAGAGCAAAAGATAAAGCTGGGGTGGGGAGAGGGAGGTGGTTGTTTGCTTTGCTTTACAACTTACACAGCACAGAGGTTTAACAGCGTTAAAAACCTTGGGATCTTTACAACCCCCTTGGTGCTGGTAGGAGTCACATTGCCAGAGGGACACCAGGGCTGAGTCCGGAGGGCAGGATTTGACCCCAGAGGAGGCTGCTGGAACCGGACAGACAAGTCTTGTCCTAGAAGTGCCCCTTGCTCCCCCTGGGCTGGGACAGGGGCTGCTCAGCCCTCAGCACAGGCAGAAGCGTCCAAACCTCAGTCACTTACAGAAAAGCGTTTCCACAAATGGAACCGTCTCCACTGCTTCTCCAGTGGCTTGGGCTCCCCGGGCTGATGCCGGTGCCCGGCTTAGCAGAACCAGCTTGTTTGTTTGGAAGGAAACATGCTGGAGCCAAAGCTTTTGGGGTCTTTTCTTATTGGGGTGAGATGGGATCTGCCTGTGAGAAACGACCACCTGATGCTAGACCCTGCCTGCAGAACCGTAACGCTTGGGAGCATCTTGCTGGATGAGGATTGCCTTGTAACGATGCCACCCATCGAGGGGAGTTAATGGAATTAATGAGGTGAAGAGTAGAGCCGCCCGGCATATGCTGAGGGCTTGATGAGCCCGCTCATTAGCGCGGGACCCTCGTCACTCCCTGGGCCGTGATTACCGCATGGCGCCAGCCGGGGGATTTGGTGGGAAGCGGCCAATGAGGGGCCAAGCTGGCTCCAAATCCAGCTTTTTGCAAAGCCCCAGATAAAACCGACTTCCATTAATAAGGCAAGAAAGGTTAGGAGGAGAGGCATTACAGCAAAGCTGGAGAGGTAAGGTGATAGCTCTGTCTGAGGCCGCTGGAGCATATGGCCCGGCTTCTCTACGGGAATCCCGAGCACTCGGCGGCTCTGGGAGCGCGGCGCTCGGTGCGTGGCTGCGGGACCGGGGAGCCTTTGCTGAGATTAAAAAATCAGGTAGCTGGAGGCACTTGAGGGTGTGATCAGAAAGGTAAAGACTGATTTTCTGTGTTCTCATAGCTCGTGTGCTCCTTCTAGGAAATAAATAGGTTTCTTGGGAGTGAAGCCCTGAAAAAAATCATTAGTATCTGCCAGCGGGTTTGGGGGTTTGAAAGAGAGATTTGTGGTCAGAACCTGCTGAGGAGTCGTGTGCTTACGGAGCGAGATTGCTGTGCAAGACCTAGTGCTGTGGCGCCTGCTCTTCCTCACTAGTCAGATTCGGGTACGGAAATGGAAATAGGGCAAGAAATTGAGCTAATTTAGTTAAAATGGAGAGCAAAAAAGTAAAGCTTGCTAATTTGGAGCTGAGCTTAGACTCATCGACTCATTAAGGTTGGAAAAGACCTCTAAAATGATCAATTCCAAACCTAAGATGCATCCATCATTTTTCCACCCNGGCGAGTATCACCCATTTGTTTATGGTGCCGCTTTGGGAATATGATCTGGATCCTAGAGGAGAGAGAGAAAGCGACAGGGCGAAAGGGAAGAGGGGGGAGTTGAGAAGCTCTGGAAAGCAACTTGCTAATTTTAAATCGAGGAGAGGGAGAGCTGAGTCTTCCCAGCGAGGCTCGGGGCTGAAGCAGAGCTGCTGCCGGAGGTCTTAGCCTGGGAATCGGAGATTGCGAGTTTAATGTGAGTGAGTTTAGGGTTTGTTGGTTGGTTTGTACGAAATTTAAAGTGCGTTGAAATGTCTTTGATCGTCCTTCAGCGCGAGCTGCCTGCAGTGAGGGCAGCAAGATCTGAAGATCTTCTGAGCTGGTAGTGAGTCCCTTAGTGGAGTGGTTTTAATTTGCTTCAGCACTTTAGGTAAAGAATCAAGGTTCTCTGTGGAAGGCTCTTGTGTTCATTGTTCTGACTCCTGCTTCCAGGGCACAAAAGACACAAAAGCTGAAGAATAAGCTAAAACTGGCGGCAGCCAAACCCATTCACAGTTCTGCAGCCTTGGGTTTCTGCCAAGCAATTAATGGGAACTCAAACGACTTATTTTTGTTGTCAGGTCAGAAAATCCGCTCCTCCTGTCAGCTCCTCTTATTCCTAGAGGGGAAACTCCTAGAAAAATCTGATTGCTGTTGCGTGAAATGGATTTAGCACAGGTAGGATCTGAAGCGTGGCTGGGATGAAGAGGTGATGTTTCAGAAAGCTGCTCAGCCCAGAGCTCCTGCTCTTTGGTCAAAGTTGTCCTGCTCTCTCCTGGTTTTTGGGGACTCTGACTCCGTGTCTGCTTCCTTCCCTCACAGCTCTCCATGAAGGAGGTCGGGGACGGGCTGCACGAGCAGATGAACTGCATGATGGGTGCTCTGCAGGAGCTGAAACTCCTCCAGGTGCAGACGGCTCTGGAGCAGTTGGACATCTCGGGCAGCCGGAGCACCGTTCCCGGCCTCGAGCAGCACCAGTGCTGCCGAAGCAGACGAGATGTCCCCAGCGCCCGGCAGGATGACCGGCCGCGGGCGGAGGCGTCGGAGGAGCACAGCCCCGCGTCCCACGCCTGCGCTGCGCCACGGCCCGTGGGCTTGGCCCATCCCACTGTGCTCCTAGAGAGCGGCCACCTTAGAGAAACCCCCTCCTCCTTCAGCAGCCTCTGCGATGAGGGTGTTTATCGCTCCAAAGGACCTTCCTCCATCAGAGGAGAACACGTCCGTCCGCAGACGTTCGAAGGCAGCAGCCCGGGCTAGGCTGCGGGGTGGCCGGAGTGCCGGGAGTGCCCGGGCTGTGACGATGGCCACGACTGGACGTCCTCTCTGCTGTCCCAGAGCAGGAATCGTCAGCCGCTGATCCTGGGGGATAACATCTTTGCAGACTTGGTTGGGAACTGGTTGGATCTGCCGGAGCTGGATAAGAAGGGGGAGAAGAGCGAGGCAGCCCTGTCCGTGAGTCGGTCCCAGGAGCTCTGCAGGAAGTTCTCCCTCACTGCCAACATCTTCAAGAAGTTCCTGAGGAGCGTCCGGCCAGACAGAGACAGGCTTCTCAAAGAGAAACCTTGCTGGCTCCCACCTGAAGACAAACAGCTCGAAATTTCTAAGAGACCCAAAAAGACGAACAAACTCAAGGGGACGTTTTACTTCCCGCTTCACGGGAACGTCCAGAACCATCACGGCAAAGCGGAGAGGTGCCCAAACGTGGAAAGCAGCAGCGAGAAGCCCAAACTGGGCACCAAGAAAGTCCACGATACCATAGACTACAGCCAGTCCAGATTTGACATCAATACAGCTGTTTGGGTCTGAGATTGTCGGTGTCCTTCGGTCTGCCAAGCATTTCACAACAGAGGAGCAACACGTCTTCTTTAGGAGAGGCCAGGATGAGAGAGGAGCCCTCTGCCAGCCGTGCTGTGGGTTATAGTTGCGTGGAAGCCGTGTTTTCCAGAGCAGTCGGAGCTGCAGCTGGCGGCCCCGTGCAGGGAGGCTTTAGGGGACTGATATTGGAAAAAAGAATCCGATCGGTAGGAGCTTTGGGGTGAGCGGTGCTGGATCCTGGCTCCTCACGGCCACCGCGGGCCCATTGCCTCGTCTTGAGGTGGAAGAGCTGCCTCCCAGAGCTCCCTGCGTGCGTGTGTGTGTGTATGAGTGTGCAAATATATATAGTTTTGTTAAAGAGATCTATTCCTGCCTGTGTGCACTCAGCTGGGTTCCAGGCCCTCCTTGCAAGCACTAATTATTTAAATTGACAGAAACGAGTTTAAATTGATAAGACTTGAACAGTTGCTCACTGGGTGTGGAGCCCCAGCTTTGTTGCATTTCAGTTGTGGGGCTTTTGCCTCCAGTCGGCATCTCCAGCATCCCTCCTCCCCCTGCCAGTTACACCAGTAGGACACATTCTCCTGTCATGGACGTTTGTCACCCTCCAGTTCTCAGCAGGTTCTGCCTCTCCTCCCGTTCCCTCGGCCCCACCGGTCACGCCAGATGTGATGTTCCACGAGTTCATTGTTGAGGTTGCACCAGATGTTTATTGTCGTTTCCTATTGTTGTGTACAAACCTCACCTCGACCGAGCCAAGCTCTCCGCTGTCCGTCTCTCCAAGAGTCCCCAATAAAGTGACATCCCATCTCCGTCGCGGAGTGACCTCAGTCCCACTTTTCTCCAGCACGGGAGCGTCCGCCGAGCAGGCACGAAAGGCTGGGCTGGTGGGGGCTGGAGCTGAGAGTGCGTGCAGGTCGTGCCAGCCTGTTCTCAGCTGGGAGTGGGGAACCTGGGGAGCAGCCAGGAGCGTTTCCATTCAAGGAGAGGTTATAAATCGTAGTGGGGAGAGGAGCTGCAGCTGGAGGGCCCTGCCAGGGTCCCAGTGCTGATCCAGGGGGACGTCCCACTGCGGACATGCACGTTCTGAGAGCCTTCAGGTAACACCCCAACATCCATCAGCCTCCCCCAGCTCGGGGAGAGGCAGGGGGAGAAACGTTTTGGGGAGAACTATGAAACAGAAGCATAGAGCGATTGGAATTGTAGAAACAGCCATGGAGGGGCTAGGGCCTCGTCCCCCCGAGGGCTGCGCAGGTCCCCATGCTGGAACTAGGAGTTGAACGTGACTGAGTCAAAGCCCCAGCAGCTGCACTGGCCCCAGGGCCACAAGCCGGGCTGCAGCAGAGGGGGAGCTGCCCCCGTGTCCATCAGCAGATGCTTGGGGGGCGCAGGCTTGTGTTGCAGAAACCTGTCCCGCTCACTCCGAGTTCAGGAAAGGCTCGTGTGCAAGAGCAGGATCAGTTGTTTGACCCGTGCAATTCTATCCCTCTTGTAACTTCCCAAAGCAGAGGCCAGGGGAGTAGAGGGAGAATTTTTTTCCCCTTTGGAAATTAAATATAGGCACACGCGGAGCCCGGGTTGTGCCCATACAAGGAGAGCCGAGCGGGGCGGCAGCTGCCAGGCACGGTCAGCGCTTTTTCAGGAGCCGGAGTGGTAAGCAGGCTTTTGTTTTGCTTCCTCACAGCCCTTGTTCTGATTGTTCTCCCCTTCTTCACTCCTCTGAACACCAAAAGGCTGCTTCCCAAGCAGTTTGTTCTCCTCTTTTAGCAGTAGCTCAACCTGATTACAACAAATCCACCTTCCCGGTTCCCAACAACCCTTCCATGGGGTCTGCAGAGAGGAGAAGGAGCTTTATAAGAGAGAAACAGCTTTTCCTGCACCAACCGTGGTCCCTGGAGAGTCTGGGCTCACTTTGGGGCTTCCCTTTGCCCAGGCACAACCCCAGGACTCAGCCCGGAGCTGGCAGCGTCGTGGGAGCACAGCAGCATCCCCAAAGCATCCCCAGGAGCACTTCCCAGCCATACCTGGTGCTGGAGGCTGAGCCCATGGAGAGAGGAACATGGTGCTAGATGGAGAGAGGCCCCAGAGGAGCTCAGTGCCCACCCCAGGGGCTTTTTAAGGCTGTTGATGAGTAGGAATGGTTGGACTCGATGATCCGGTGGGTCTCCTCCAGCCTGGAGATTCTATCATTCTATTGCTCTCGGCTGTGATGGGTGAGACACGAGCTGGAGCATGGGCACGGCCACAGCCACACTTTTTGAACCCCTCCAGGCATGGAGGCTCCACCGCTGCCTGAGACAAACATATTTCAAACATATTTACATTCTCTGTGCCTCTTACGTGCCTCCTCAAAGGTTGCTCTGCATCAAAATAAGATTTTCTAGGGTGTTCGTGGTGGCAAATCCAGTGTGACCGAGGTTTCAGGCAGCCACTAGGAAATTGCAAGTGAATGCAGCTCGATCTCAAAGTGTTTAAGAGCAAAACAATATTTAATAAATATTCTTTAAGAGGCTTTCAACTAATAAAGAATATCAGCCAAGCCAGACATCCCACCTCAATTAGTCTCCAGAGCGGGATCTGCTAGCAGAGCAGCAGAGGATTTGTGAATTATAATTTCGCCTCCCCAGGGACTTTTCCTGAAATTATAATGGCTTTTTTCCTACTTGTTTTTTTGTATGAAACTGCCATGAAATCGTTCTCCATTATTAAGTATGAAACCTATCTAATTAGCACAACGACAGCCTTTAATGAGGCGCTGGCTGTGTTCTCCCGTCGTTGATAGGAGCGGGTGATGCCAAACACAGGACAATAATTACAGAAACTCATTTCCCCGTGAACTCGCCCCACGCAAGGCAGCGACGGCAAACGGAGCTCGGGCTCTGAGATGGATCAGAAATCTCAGTTCAAGGGGCTTGTGGAGCCCACAGGGGATCAAAGGCACTCCAGTTAATTTGATGCCAATAACATTCATTCAACACCAGGGATTATAACCTGGCACGAGGGGAAACGGGGTGTGAGCAGGAGGGGGGTGCTGGTGGATTTGGATTTCTCCTCTCCATGTGGAGGAGGCTGCTGCCGAACGTCTCCTGCGAAGGCTGCAAGATGATCCGAGGGCTGGAGAACCTCCTGTACCAGGACAGGCGGAGAGAGCTGGGGTTGTTCAGCCTGGAGAGGAGAAGGCTTATGGAGACCTTAGAGCAGCTTGCAGGGCTGAAAGGGGCTCCAGGAAAGCTGAGATGGGGCTCTGGATCAGGGAGGGGAGGGAGAGGATGATGGGGAATGGTTTTCAGTTGAAAGAGGGGAGATTGAGATGAGATCTTAAGGAGAAATGTTTTTCTGTGAGGGTGGGGAGGCCCTGGAACAGGCTGCCCAGAGCAGGGGTGGCTGCCCCATCCCTGGAGGGGTTCAAGGCCAGGTTGGATGGGGCTTTGAGCCCCTGATCCCATAGAAGACGTCCCTGCTCATGGCTGGGGATGCAGCTGGATGGGCTTTGAGGTCCCCTCCATCCCAACCACTCTGTGACTCTGTGCGGGGAGGCCGGGTTCCGGCTCTGCCAGGGTCTGGATGAGCGGCCCAGCCCCTTCCAAGCCACAAACGCTGCCGAGTGGACCCCCCACACGGCCGAGCTGGACGGCGCTGGGCCTGGCCTTCACGGCTCAACGTATAGAGAGGATTTAGCTCTTAACACAAGCAAAGCGCTTTTCCAGGAGCTGCCTCTGCCTCCCTGGGCTTTCCCTTCCACCCGTGCCGGGGCCGCCAGCCCAGATGGCCTCCAGAAGGCTCACAAGGCGTCTGTCATTAAAACCCTTTATTTTCAAAACCATTTTGCAGCATATTCTCCTCTGCCAACAGGACAGGGCTCCCTAGGCCAGCGCTGGGCAGGAGGAACGGGACCCCCAGGTGGCTGCGAGGGGCTCTCCCTGCCCGCTCCCCGATAACCATCTGTGCTGATGCAATGAATGAACCCAAAAGCCTTTCTGACCAGAGACTGAGCAAATTTAACAATTTCCCCTCAATTCCCCTCGCACGGAGGCTGAAAGGAAAGAAACCCATTTCCCCTGTCCTGGCTGAGCTGAGATCCACTTCACTCAAAGCCCAGCGTTGTTTAATCCACTCCAGCCCACTCCCAATCGCCTCCGTCGTGTAATTAATCAGCAGCGGAATCTCTTCCACTCCTCTGAGCAGCGTTTCTATAATAAAACACGGCCGGCGCCTCCTCAGCGTCCCTGTCTCTGCAGAACGAGGCTGTGTTTTATTTCTCTCCCCTTTTGTTCGAGTTCATTTGTACCCACGTGGCATTTCTAATCGAGCAGCTGTATCCCCTGCCAGCTGGCAGCCGCTCTCGTGTGCCGGGCTTACAGCATAAATAAAACCCAGTTTTTCTTGCAACCCTTGGCCTGCACGGCGGCGGGGCCAGGGCATCGTTTGGGCCCCCCTCGGATCACGCTGCCCCCGCTCAGCATCCCTGCTGGGATCAACTTTCCACAGGCTCCTCGCAGCCAGGGTCAGTTCTGGCCATCGCTTGCCCTCTCCAGCGATTTCTCATCCACAGGGTTTTCAGGAGTGTTTCCTACAATTACCGTATTGAGCAAAGTCCCTGAGCTGGCTCCGGTTTCCTGGTTTCTGCTGAACAGGAAAGCAAAAAGGGGGAAAACCAATATCCCAGAAAGAAGAAACGGCAGATCCTGTGTCGGTCGTCACCTTGGGCTGCCTCAAGGTTAAGTCGGAACGCGCCTCCTGACACGCTATAGATGGACCCGAGCCCCATCCCTGGAGGGGTTCAAGGCTGGGTTGGATTGGGCTTGGAGCCCCTGATCCAGCGGGAGGTTTCCCGAGAGCACAGCCAGGTGCTGGGAGCACAAAGGGATCTCCCCGGCTTTCCCACGCAGCTCCGAGTGCGGAACCCCAGGGGCTGCGTGGTCCCACGGGGAGGGAGGTCGCCTCCCTCATTAACAGATGAAGCCGGCGATCCAGGTTGGACCTTCCCAGAGGGCTTCGCCACGTCCGCGACATCGGGCTGGAGTTAGCGATGTGACATTTCAAAGCTAGAGATAACGAACGTGACGTCCTGTCAGGTTTAATTAGTCCCTTTGCTGTGCCGGTGACAGCCACGGCGGCGGCAGAGCCTGGCAGAAGAGGGGCTGCCACCTCCGAGCAGAGGGAACCACTGGGAGAAGGTGCTGGGACTGGGATAAACCATTGCCTGGTGTAACTTTTCCTTTATTCTCAAGTGCACATGCTAACAGCAACACTCCTCTGCCTTTTGGGGATCATTGAGGGGTCGCTCCCAGACCCCCCGTTGTATTTGCTGCCCTCTGTGCTCTATAACAATCTCCTGGGGCTGAAAATCTTCCTCAGCGAGCAGGAGAGCTGCAGGGCCTCTGTCCCCTCTGGCCCAGACTGCGTTGCAGCACGAGGTCGCTTCTGAAGGGCAACATGAAATGAGGTCCCAGTTAACCCAGCGGGGTCAGCAGCGTGGGCAGAGGCTGCGGGAACGTGGCGAGGACCCAGCTCTGTGCATGGTGACTCTGCTGATCACACCCAGCCCGACCCCTCATCCTATCAGCCAGCACAGACACTCAGGAAAAGGGTCCTGGGGGACCTTCTCTCTCCATCACCCCTGCCTGAGGAGCAGCCTGGGTGCTGGGAGCACCAACATCCCTGCAGAGCCCAGCGTGTCCCTTCCTTGGGGCCACGACCACGTAACCCTGCACGGCTCTGACGTTGTGGCTTGTGTTTGGTCCTGTTCTGGGGTCCCTGCAGCTCTCCAAGCTTCCTGCCCAGAATTCCCCCTCCTCGCCCGTTGGTTCTCTTCCAGACCCATTGCTGGATTCCGCGGCAGCCGGCCAGGCGTTCACCCACAGCTGCCTGATCTGCATGCGCTCCCGCTAACGGGGTGAAAGCCGCTCGGGGTTGGCTTTGTGCTGAGTTTCCTGTAGCCTGAATCGAGCTCCGCTCGTGAAAAGGAGAGATCGGGCCCTTTGAATTCAAAAGAATTCAAGAGAATTCAAGAGGGTAAGCAGCATACTCGCTGCTCATCAGGTTTTCAAACATCGCATTGCTGGTAGTAGGAGTATCTGAGCTTTTCACAGAATATCTGCATCGTTTCCCTTTCGGAGGTGTCTCCTCAGATGGATGGGAACAAACACCCTCCTCGCAGCTACAGAGTCTTGAAAAATAAGAAGAAATAAGGTGCTTTGCCAGGCAAAGGTGAGCACAAGCCCTCCTCCTGCAGAGATTTTTAAGGGACCAAATCACACTGAAGATGGACACGATCAGACTCTTGCTCTGCCTGTAAGACAACAAACCCAGTGGTTTCTCACAAACAGACAGTGGGTGGTTCCTCCTACCTCCTTTTGCTCTGC
This sequence comes from Piaya cayana, assembly GCA_013389865.1. NCBI lineage: Eukaryota > Metazoa > Chordata > Aves > Cuculiformes > Coccyzidae > Piaya > Piaya cayana. The sequence goes on from WAAB01022649.1 coordinate 40,862, forward strand.
TGCCTGGCTGAGGACAAGCTCATCCCCTCCGTGTGCGCAGTCAGATCTCTTCAGGACGCCCCATCACTCCCTCAGCACGTCAAAGTCGCGGTTCCCCACATCCCTGCTGGAGGGGATTACGTTCCCAGCAGGGCTTCAGGTTTGGTTTTTTTTGCCATGATATGATTTAATGTGACAAGTGGGATGAGCTGCGACACAGCTTTGCAGCAACTTCCTACCTCCAAAAACCAGCAAACCTGCTTGAAGTGAAAGGGAAGGCAGGGACGCGCGTCTCTGTGTCCATCGCAGCTGGAAAAAATAAGCAGCAAGTGGAGGACTTTGCAGCTCTTCCTCTGGGAGACGGCAAAGCCATGAACGCGATACTATAAATTAATTATTTAGATCCCAGCCCTGCAATGAGAGCCAGCTGGCCAGATGCCTTCACCCTTACAGCGTCCCCTTGGAGCTCACAGCACTCCACGCAGGAAGAAAGAGCGACCCACGTGCGTCTCTTAATGGATCGAGGCTGCAGTCCTGGCCCTGAAACAAGCAGAAATGGAACAAAAATCACTCTTAGCACTTGGGTTCCCAAGCCGTTTTCTTTCCTCTGGAATTAAGGCTTTAAACCTGCGGTTTGCACGGGGCAGCTGAGCAGTCCCTGCTTCTCCTGGCAGAGAAACCTGGGGAGAGGAAAGCTGGGGAGGGGCTCTTGATCAGGGAGGGCAGAGATAGGATGAGGGGGAATGGTTTTCAGCTGAAAGAGGGGAGATTGGGATGAGATCTTTGGAGAAAATGAGGGTGGGGAGGCCCTGGCCCAGGCTGCCCAGAGCAGGGGTGGCTGCCCCATCCCTGGAGGGGTTCAAGGCCAGGTTGGATGGGGCTGGGAGCCCCTGATCCAGTGGGAGGTGATCCAGGTGGAACTGGATGGGCTTGGAGGTCTCTTCCAACCCAAACCTTTCTCTGATTCTATGAAATGAAAGAAAATCCAGTGTCTGGAGGCAGCACTGAAGGAAGCAGCTGGAGGCTGTGATGATCCTGGGAGAACCTCACTGCGAGCAAGACTGGAGCACCCGGAGCTGCCCTGCCGGCCCTTCCCGGGGAAGAGACGAGGGAAAGAGTTAAAATCTGTCTCTAGGCAGGAGAACAAACCCCCTATTGCACTCATCTTGCTTGCTCCGCTCATCTAATTACGTTATTTAACAAGATACCCTCTCATTGATTTTAATTACTCCCATAATTTGGGAAGCAATTCACAGCTCATCCCTGCGGGGTGCATGAGTCTGAGTTGGGAACAATGTGCTCACGTCTCCCTTCCTACATGAGAGGAGAAGGTGGGGAGGCTGAGCCCCAGCCCAGCAGGCAGGGGGGTCGCGGTGGCTCTTCCCTTTGGGGCAGGTTCCCCTGGCCAGGCAGAGGCTTGCGATGGATTCTCCACCGGCACCAGAGATGCAGCCGGCATCGCAATAATCGATTCCCAGCCGTGGGGGTCGATGCGGACCCGTTCCCGGATGCCCCAGCTCAGCACCTTGTTCCCAGTGGGATTTTCAGCGGGATGTGGCGATGCTGCAGCTGCCACCCACATGGATGAGGCTCAAGGAGCTCCTTGTCCCTCGCCATCCCCACCCCCCACGCCGAGCAGCTGCGGGTTCATCGTCCCGTTGGCATCGCCAGGGAGACGCTCGTCCCGCTCGCTGCCCACAGAGCAACCTCCAAACCCTCCTGGAGCCAGGAGCCGCTCCCAGTCCCTGCAGACCCTCAGTCAAACACCCCCCATCACTATTAACTACTAAAACTTCTTTTTTCCAGCACTTTCCTGCAGTCTCAATGCACATTTTTTAACACAGTTGCTCACAGCTTCTCCAAGTGGGGCTGTGCAGCCCCCAGCAGACGCTTGTGTGGTTTCCTCAGCGCCTTTTGTAAGGTCCCAACTTAATTAGGACGCGAACAATCCCAGAGGAATGTTTAATTAATATGATAAAGCAACAATGGGATGATTAAGCAAGTCTGGGCAGCTGCTATTTATACACGGGGCATGTGGCACTTGTTGGGGGCGAGCGTGTCAAGGAAACGCCGCTGCACGGGCCTCTCGGAGAGATTTTATTGCTTGTTTTAATTGTCTGGCTCAGGCCTTTTCTCCTCTTTGTATTCGCTCAGGCAGAGCGAGAGAAACAGTGATTTCGCTCATTCTCTTGTTCAGCATAATTACAGAGTGGAAGCTTTCAAGCGAGGAGCCGCTCTCCCACTCCTTTCTCTCCTTCCCCAGCCACAAGGCCTCTACAAACCCCCCCGGCCGCAGCTCTGGGAAGCGGATGCCCTAAAACCGGTCCAGGAATAGCAGCCGGGAGGCCCTTTCAAGCAGAAAAATACCCTGGAGGGAGGCTTGGAGGCTCAGAGAGGGGGAGCAGCTCTGCCCCGTGTGAGGGGATGGGATGGAGATGGAGATTGGATGGAGATGGAGATGATGGAGATGGAGATGATGGAGATGATGGAGATGATGGAGATGGAGATGATGGAGATGGAGATGATGGAGATTGGATGGAGATGGAGATGATGGAGATTTGGCTCGTGAGGCTGCAGGCAGCTTCCCGGTGTCCGACTCAGGCAGCCACCAGCCTGTGGAATTAAATCCACTCCTGGAATGGTTAAGCGATGCTCTCGTTGCGCCGCGGCCTCGTGGCGCTGGGGTTTAGGGCATTTGCTATTCAGAAAACACTTCTCCCTCGCTTCTCTGCAGCTTGCGTGCAACCTGAAGTAATGTTGTTTGCCTCGGGTCGAGCTCCTTTCTAAAAATAAACACTTGATTTCTTCTCCTTCCCACGGAGCCGTCCCTGCCGCGAGCACCGAGCAAACAAATGGATAAAAAAACTGAAGGGAAATGGGAAATCCAACAGGAGAAGGCAGCTCCAGCCCTATTAGGGATGAACGGCTGATAATACAGCACGAATAAAGTCATATTGACATGACTTCGAGGCACGGAACAGGTCCTGGGCTGCAGCCTGTGGGGATGAGCCTGAGCCACCCCAACAGCCCCACGACCCCGACCCAGCACCCGACGCTGCAGGATTTGGGGTGCTCTGCACCCCAGGGAAATCCCTCTCCGGCCTTTCCCTCTAGAAGTCTCCTGGCTGCTCGAAGATCTCAGCCCCGAGACTCCGAGGAGCCTTTTCTCTCCTTCCCAAGGGCAGCGGCTTTGCCTCCGGCTGCTCTGACTCACCCTGACGTGTTTTATTCACCACCTCACACTTATCCCATTATTACGATGCTTGTGACAACTCAGGCCGGGGACAGGAGCGGAGATGCTGCGCTGCTTGCTTCACCCCGAAACGGGGTTGCACCCCGTTTCGGGGTGAAGCAAGCAGCGCAGCATCTCTTTTCTTGCAGAAACTGGGTTTGTAGTTAAAACGCTTAGAAAACGAAGGCGAAATGATTAACCGCCGTCTCGCAGAGGGTCTGCCGATCTCCGTGGGGTCGTTCCGAAGGAGAAGCCAGAGCTCTCCCAGGTTTCTTGGCTGCACAGCAGAGCTTCGTGGGAGTTAATCCCAGCAGCGTCCTGCGAGCGAAGGGGTCCCTGCGGCACGAGGTGCTCGTCAGCGCGTCCTCGCTCGGCCCCATAAAGCGCCAGTGTGCTCAAGCCCGTGAATTTGTCCTTTGTTGGTGGATCCCGGGCCGCGGCTGCCGGCCGTGCGTGCCCCGTGCTTGCCCAGCCCACGGGCCGTGCCCGTCTCCCTCGGGGCGCGCGGCACAACGGGCTCCTTATTCCCCATCCCGAGCCGGCGGGACGTGCCAGCGAGGGGCTGGGTTTGGCCTCAGCGCTGCCACCCAAAGAAAATGCCAGTGATGTTCGAACTCGGGCTCCTGCCTGGGCTGGCGAGACGGAGGGGGAGTCGTGCTGATCCGAGCAATAACTCTGTCTCAGAAGGACATGGAGCAACCGGGATTTGCTCAAGAGCTGGCAGGACGGGCACCTTGGACTCCAGCTCTGTCACCAACTTGTCCAAAACCTCTAACAAACACTCTCACCTTCCTCTGCTGCTGCTGCTCCCTCCGGAGCGCTTCTCGCTGGAGAGGAGGGACAGGGGCTCCGGGACAATGTGGATAACGGGGGGTCACTACCCGCTGCTGCAGACGCAAGGCACGAGCCGAGATTCCTGGGGTGCTTAGTTACTGCAAAGGGAAGGGAGGAGAGGCTCGTGTCAGACCCAGGAGAACACACACAGTTTCCCAACACTGGGATTAGCGAGTAACCGAGCCGAAGGCCAGCCAGGAGCGGCCTCGTTAGCGCAGCCCTGCGCCACGGCTACCCTGAGCTTGCAGCCCGGCTAATTAGCCCTGGCATAGCCTCTAATTAGAGCTGGCTTAGGGGGCTGCATGGAGCTGCCCCAGGCAGGGAGCCCGGAGCCCTCGGCATCACCGGCACCCGGGGCCAAAGCTGCCCGTCCCCAACCCCAACCCCGGGCAGGAGATTCCTGCACAACACGGGGAGACCCAGAACCCTTGGAGATAAGGAACTGGATTTCCCTGTGAGTGGTTGGTGAGACCATCACAAAACACCCCACGGTACCTTGGCCACCGGACACCTTCATTGGCAACGAATCCAAGTCCAGGAAAGCCCGCGGGCACCAAGCTCAAACACTGTTTTTACCACTAGGCACCTTCTTCCATGCCATGATTTGTGATGCTGCTGGGGAGCTTCATGGTGCTGCTGGGGAGCTTCCAGAGTGGTTCATCTCACTCATCCTGCACAGGGATCGTCTCTGGTTTTTGGGGTTCTCTCTGCAGGGAGAGCAGAGCCAGGGCACCCGACCCAGCGAGGACAACCCAGCACATCCCTGTCTGCACCAAACGGCGCCTGGTCCACCCTGAAACTCAATTTCACTTCTCCAGTGCCCGGTCCTGGCAAAATAAATAATTAGTTAGTCTGGGTGATTTTGCAGAGGTTAACTTGGAGCTTAGCACCACGAGACCTCACAGCAGCGAGATCTGCAACACGAGAGCGGCTGCAGCGGAGCCAATCTCGCCTGTGCCAGCATCGCCGCTCGCTCCAGAGACAACACGACCTCTCCTGCCACAGCTCCTGCCTTGCTGTGTGTTCAGATCAACATCAAAACTCGCAGCTGCAGCTCTACAGCGAGACAGGGCAGTGCCGGGCACCTATGCCTGGTCCATCCCGCACTGGATGGAAAAACATGGATTAAAGTTACCTGTAAATAACACTGGAAAGAGATAAATGCAGGTGGAGAAGTGCAGACAGTAGGGTCACAGGCTGAATGAGTGCACGGCTCAAACCCTCATGAAGAGCAGCCCGATGGCTTTGGGGCTTCACTGAAATTGTAAACGTGTTCTTTTCCTCAGAGTGAAATGCTACTTTGCTTGGGTGGAAGCTGGTCGAGTGCAGAAGCTTGCGGTGCCTTCAGGAAGGTTTTTCTTTTACCCTTTTCCTTAAGATGTTCTTCCATAAGCTGATTTTTAACCCAGTGACTAAAGTCCAAGTGCTTTAGAACACGTTTGGTTTGGGCATGGAACTACCTGGCATCTGGGCGGTGAATCCAGGGGTGGAATCAGGGTTATTGCGCTGAAATCCATTCAAATCTGTTCCAGTGAGAAAACCAACTCATTGAGGCACAGAGGGAAGTGCTGGAGCAGAACCCCTTCTCCCACCGCTGGCACCTCAGCAGGATCCAGGGCTTCACCCTCCCAGTTGTTCTATTTTCCCTCTGGTGTAAAGGAACTGAGCAACTTCACGGCCTCAGCCCCTTTTGGAGCCTGATGCTTTCCGACACCACCATCTAGTGGCAAAGCCAAGGGGCTTGGGGAGCTCTTCCACCCTCTACAACCTCTTCCTCCATCACTTACACAAAAATTACTGCTCCTTGCGCCACCCAAGTGTCATCCCGCTGCTCCTGCCTCTCCTGGGACACCAGCATCGACTACAAACCAAGTCAGGAGGAGCTCCCCCAGCCCCGCTTGTCCCAGCTCTGCAGAGAAGAGATAACGCAGCCACCTCTTGCCTATAAAACACACTCAGCTTCTAAGAAATGAGGTTTGACGGGTTCAGGCGCCGCGCTGTCACCCCAAAGTTACAGTTGGGTCTCTGTCTGTAGAGAAGAGACATCGCAGCGATCGGCAGGTACATTAAAATCACTTTATTACTAAAATATTTGTACATTGAGTAAAGAAAACCAACCTGCAGACACCGTGCTCCTCCCCTCCAGAAAAAGGAGGCATGTAGGTAAGTTGAAGGCAACCAGCTAAGAACGTTTCTCCTAGTAGCTTCTAAGCAGGCAGATGTGCTCACATCGTCTTCATCCAACTTGTTTTCATCCAGTCTTGTTTGGGCTGCATTTAGATCTCTGTGTAATTCAGCAGCTGCACCAGTAACAACTCTAAAAAAAACCTATTTATAGAAATTTCTCCCCAAGGTTTCCAATGAAACTGTACAGCGGCTCCAGGAACGATGGCTCACCAGGCATTTACACCGGGATTTTCCGTCCAAAGCACCAGGACACGCTCCATCCAGGGTTTTCTCCACTGTGAAGATCCGTTTCTCTCCCCGCTCACTCAGAAGTGAAGCAGAAGCGAGTCCTCCAGCGCTGCAGGAATTCCCACAGGATCCCACGAGGACGGGATTTGGGTCCCGAAGGCGGCTCTGGTGGATCCGCAGGAGGATCGAGCTGGAGCACCCGTGGGACTCTTCACATCCTGCTCTCTTAGGCTTTATGAAACCGATAAGTATTTAAAAACCAGAAATAAACCCCAAATGAAACAAAAAGCCGATCAGGCGGCTGTGCCAATCAGGAAAATTCAGCCAGGTTTGGCTAAGAATAAACAAGGTGTTGGTTTGCTGGGATTGTGATTGGACAGAACCAGCTTTCGGCTCCAGCCGCGGCTTCGTGTTGAGACGCCGACCGTGAGAGCTCGTCCCACTCAGAGGCGGCATCACCAAAGCGGGGATTTCACCCCAAAATCCACGGCCGCGCGACACCGGAGATCACAGCAAAGGTCAGACCTTGACTCAGGGTTGAAGCAGAGGCGAACATATAAAAATAACCATACAGAGGAGAGATTTTTCAGCAGAACCAAACTTTAAACACTCAAAAGAACATTAAAAAGTAATTAAACGTGGGCTCCTGTGCTCAAACACACCCGACAGGGAGGCTGCGAGGAGACGTCGCCTCAGCAGAAGGCTGGATGGAACCAAACATCTACCAGAACAGGAGAGGAGCTCACAAAACACAGATGAAACCCCAAAGCCTGGAAACCGTGACAAAAACACAGAAACAAGATGAAAATGTACTAAAATTTAATCATTCATAAAAGCTGTAATTTAATCTGTGACAGTAAAACACAAGAAGCAATATTAGAGTCGGTTTAGTATATTATATATATATTTTTTT